>CM076580.1:927867243-927950090 GCA_034641835.2 Pinus albicaulis
CCATTCGTATGGGAGGTGCTGATGTTGTACTAGGAGTACAATGGTTACAATCTTTGGGGACGGTAGCTTTTAATTTTCAAGAACTTTTCTTGAAAAATTTTTCAGAAGGAAAGGAAGTCGAATTACGGGGTATTGAAGGGAAGCCGGGAAGGATAATAAGCTCTAATGTCATGACAAAGCTTCTAAAGAAAGAACAACGAGGCGTAATTGCACAATTATGCTCACTAGAAGTTCCGACATCAAAATCATCTATTTCTGCAGATCTCCAGCAAGTCTTGGACAATCATTCCAAGGTGTTTGAAACTCCCAAAGGAATCCCACCTATTCGTGATCATGATCATGCTATTCATTTGATTCCAGGAAGTGTTCCTCCAAACATCAGGCCTTATAGATATCCTTACTTCCAAAGAGCGAAATTGAACGTATGATTGCAGAAATGTTAGAGGCGGGTATAATTCAACCTAGTCAAAGTTCTTTCTCTGCTCCTGTAGTATTGGTACACAAGAAGGATGGATCATAGCGAATGTGTCCAGATTATAGGGAGCTCAATAAGCTCACCATTAAAGACAAATTTCCCATTCCTGTGATTGATGAATTATTGGATGAATTACATGGAGCAATTTATTTTACCAAGTTGGATCTTCGTTCGGGATATCATCAAATTAGAATGAAGACTGAAGATATTCCAAAAACAGCATTTCGAACTCATGAGGGTCATTATGAATTTTTGGTCATGCCTTTTGGCCTTACCAATGCCCCTTCTACATTTCAAGGGTTGATGAATTCCATTTTCAAACCCTTCCTTAGAAAATTTGTGCTAGTATTTTTTGATGATATACTAATCTACGGTAGGTCTTGGAAGGATCATGTTGAACATGTTGACAGGGTGCTCAAACTATTGCAGGAGAAACAATTATATGCAAAAACATCCAAATGTTTCTTTGGAGTACAAGAGGTGGAATATCTGGGTCATATTGTATCTCACGAGGGTGTTAAAGTAGACCCTAACAAAATTAAGCCATTAAGGAATGGAAAGTCCCCACAACCATAAAGCAGTTGCGAGGATTTCTCGGGTTAACAGGGTATTATCGCAAGTTTGTTAAGAATTATGGGAGAATAGCAGCACCTCTAACAACATTATTGAAGAAAGATGCATTTTCATGGACTCCTGAAGCAACTAAGGCCTTTGAACGTCTTAAGAGGCAATGTGCCTAGCACCGGTCTTAGCTACACCAGACTTCACAAAAAACTTTATTGTGGAATGTGATGCCTCAGGAAATGGAATTGGTGCAGTTTTAATGCAGGAAGGAAGACCCATTGCTTTTGAAAGTCGTCCAATCAAGGGAAAGTATTTACATAAACCTATTTATGAGAAGGAAATGTTAGCAATACTACATGCACTAAAGAAATGGCGAACTTACCTAATGGGAAGACACTTCAAGGTAAAAACTGATCATGATAGTCTTAAACACTTTTTGGAACAAAGACTATCGTCGGAAGAGCAACAAAAATGGGTCACAAAGATGTTGGGTTATGACTTTGAAATAATCTACAAAAAAGGAAAGCTGAATGTTGTTGCAGATGCACTCTCAAGAAAGAATGAGGAGGTGGAAGCATTGCTTTGTGCCATTTCTATTATCCAACCAGATTGGATAACTGAAGCAAGAGATGAATGGAAGAAGGACAAAGATGTAGGGATACTCATTCAAAAGTTGCAGCAAGATCCTAGTACATCTGATACATTTAGTTGGAAAAATGATTTCTTATGGTACAAAGATCGCTTATATCTTTGTAAGAATTCCCATATAAAACAAAATATTCTTCTGGAATTGCACACTTCTCCTTTAGGAGGACACTTGGGATTTTTAAAAACTTACCACAGGGTGAAGAAAGAATTTTTTTGGGATGGCCTTAAATCTGATATTCAAAAGTTTGTGGCGGAATGTTTGGTTTGCCAGCAGAATAAAGTGGAGACAATTAAGACCCGGGACTTCTACAACCTTTATCCATTCCAAGTCAGCGTTGGGAGGAGATTTCAATGGATTTTATCACAGGTTTACCTAAGTCTGAAGGAAAGAATGTCATCATGGTGGTAGTTGAAAGACTTACCAAGTATGCACACTTTTGTGCATTATCTCATCCATTTAAAGCAAGTACAGTTGCTACTACATTTATGGACAGAATTCAAAAGCTACATGGAAGCCCAAGGGTTATTGTGAGCGACAGAGATCCCATTTTTACTGGAAATTTTTGGACGGAGTTATTTTCTTGTTTGGATACTCAATTAGCTCATAGCTCATCTTATCATCCTCAATCTGATGGTCAAACTGAGATAGTAAATAAATGTTTGGAAGGATATCTTAGTTGTTTTGTATCTGATAAACAAACACAATGGGTCAAGTGGTTACCTCTTGCTGAATGGTGGTATAACACTTCCTTCCATACTGCAGCAAAAATGACCCCATTTATGGTACTTTATGGATATCATCCACCATCCATCACATCATCTTTAAGAGAAAATTCGAAGGTTCAAGCAGTGGAAGATCACATCGAGCATCAACAAGAAGTTCTCCAGCTCTTAAAGGATAACCTGAATTTGGCACAAAATCGAATGAAACAACAGGCAGATCAACATCGCAGTGAGAGAAGTTTTGATGTAGGAGATTGGGTATTTTTACGGCTACAACCATACAAGCAAATGTCCCTCAAGCAAGCTAAGAAGGATAATAAATTATCACCAAAGTACTATGGTCCTTACAAGGTGTTGCAAAAGATTGGTACTATGGCATACAAATTGGAGCTTCCTGCTTCTTCGCGAGTACATCCAGTTTTCCATGTTTCATGCTTAAAGAAGGTTATAGGTGAAAATCTTTCAGTTCAAACAATATTGCCAGAACTTGATGAGGAAGGAAAAATCATATTGGAACCAGAAGCGGTCATGGAAACAAGAACTCGACAACTACGGAATCGATCAATTTCAGAGTATCTCATCGAGTGGAAGAACTTACCCACTGAAGATTCTACATGGGAGGATGAGAATTTTATACAGAAGCACCCAGAGCTACTCAAGCGTTGAGGACAACACTTTTTTGAAGGAGCGGGGCATGTTAGGTCCCTATATTACTAGTATAGTCCCTTATTGTTGTTAGTGTAACCCCCTTATTGTTATTATTGTACCCTTGTAACCCCCATTTTTTTATTATTGTGCCCTCAAATTATTATTGTTAGGTCGGCTAGGATTACATTGTGGCCCACTAGGATTACATTATGGCCCCATGGACTCCTATATATAGAAAGGAGGTTTTGTAAATTGTATCATCCAAGAATTGTTCATTTATGTAATGTATTGGAGGTTGCCCCTTCGAAGTGGCTCATTTCTAAGGCGTTGCTATCTCTTTTCTTCTATTTTTGGGGCTGGTTACACAACATTTATCTGTTGATGTCTTTTCTTTGTTGTGTTTAATGTTTTCCATGGTTATTCTATCAGTCTATCCTTTAATTCTAATTTTAAAGCTCAGAAATATGAAGAATAAGATTTGATGTATAGACACCTTAATTATGGTTGTGTTTTATTTAGTGTTTTATCTTTGAGAATTTGGTTAGAAGCCTTCATTTCTTTTTAGCCATACGAATTCACTTCATCTTTCCTCTCGGGATTCATTGTTCTATTAGATCCATAAAGTGTAGTTACCTTGCCTTGCAAGTGCTCTTGATGATGCAACAACTTGACCTATTATGACTCCATAGCCCAATGGAATTAGTCTAAATAGATCTACTAATCCAACCAAACAATCAATCAAAAAGAAACCCCTACAATCACTATAACTAGCCTAATATCAAAATCATAAAACAAAGCTAAATCTAAAAGAGAGATCCCTTTTTGAGTCTTGGAGGGCTAGATCCTAGGCTCCAATTGGTTTTTATGTTGTCCTATATAATTCTACTTGCCAATATTAAAATTATAGAATGATAAAATTGCTAACAACGGGCCAAATGACCCACATTTGATTTTTTTCTACCACATAATATTTAAGCCTTCACCAATAAACATATTCAGGGAAGGAAATGGAAGAATACGGACACAAAAGTAAGGCGAGCAGGATGTGGAACCTAGCGAAGGAGTGTTAAGATGTTAAACCATTCCTTAGGGCCAAGGTGTTAGAGTCATAATTGAAGCTGAAGTTTATAGTCAAATTTTCATGTTTTTGTGCGGGATTCCAAGCTGTCCCAGTTTGTTTCTCCAGCCAAGGTCTCCATTTTCAGATCATCATCCGAATTGGAGGTATACAGATCATTTTTGTAAAGTTACTTGTAACTAATTTCTTTGATGCCTCTTAATGAAAGAAGGCCTCCCCACTTTTGAGCAGGGACCAGAGATATAGCCCACATTTGCTGAATTCCGTAATAAAATAATTGTGTCTTTGATCTCATCTTTGCTTATGTTTTCTGCCTATTTTCATGTGGTTTAAGTTACTTGGTTAATGTGCTCTTTTATATGCAATTCTGAATGGATCCTTTAAGTTAAAAGATATGGATCAAGTTTGGTATTAAAGCAAGTCTTCTTGATGCAAGTTGCATGTGTGAATGCGCCTAACCAGGAACAAGCTCCAAAAAGGTGAAGGAAAACTTAAATCCTTTGACCTCGAAGCAGGGCGTGCACCACGAAGATGGAACATGGAAAATGATGATGCACGAAATAAAGAAGAGCGAAATTATTGCAAGATATTCTTCAACATGGGAGACAAAGTTGACAAGCTATTTGTAGAATATGAGAAGACAATCAAGCATGAGAAGAAAGAGCCCGAGGATCATGAATCGGTACACCATGAAGGTGGAGGAGGAGAACCTCCTCCCTCTCCATCCACTAGTGAAATTTCTTCTTCTTCCTCTTCTCATCATTCTAACAGACATCATAGGCATACATCTAAGAAACCATTTTTTAATCTAGATGTAAAGTTTGATTTGCCTACATATAAATAGAATGGCAAAGAAAACTTCACACTTGGATTATACATATCTAAGTTTATTATTAGATTCAAAAGTTTGATGAGACAGGTAAATATCTCAAGGTAAATATCTAGTTAGCATCCCTTCGGCTGAGTGTCACCGCTCTCGTTTGATGGGAGAGAAAGTTGCAGAAAGGTAACAAAAAATTGGGTAATATCCTTTCTTCCTTTTACTTTTGATTATTGTTTATGTTATTAAATGTGATTTAATATTTGGGTTATTGACAAAGGATTTAATGAGATAAATGTTGCAGACACAACCGATCAAATCACAAATATTAGAAGATAAGCAGCTTGTGAATTTATTCATTTTCCTTAATTCACCGAGCGTAACAAAATATTGGTGCTTTAAATACTCTTGGGATTGGGTCCCTAGGGTAAAGTTTTTGGGTACAATTTTAGGTAAATTTTTCCAATACGCATTGCATAGAAGCGAGGGGATTTGGGGTGAGTTAAAGCTCTTTAATGATTGTAATGGTTGACAATGGAAACCATGAGTCTCAAAACATGGTATGTGCGCGTACAAGTAATATAAATATGTAAGGGTTGAGTCGAGTAAGGACATCTTTTATATATCAATATTAATCTTTATATCGATGTTTTTATCTAATTCTTTGATCGGTCTGGGTAGAATTCTCTTGTTGGCTATGTGTGCAGAGACTTGAGTCCTGAGCTATGTGCAAGGACCTTGTTGTTGTGTGTGCAAGAGGAAAGGATTGTACCAAATTGAAGATCTATTAATACAAAATAATATTTGGGGAACTCTGTTCCCTTGTGATTTCTATATTTAAGCATGAATATGTTGGTTCAATTATCTTTTGATTGCTGAAAGTTATATATATGTTTATGTTCCTGGTTGAATATGCATTTATATGAGTTCAGTATATGTTAACTATCTATGTATTCATGCAAGGGTTGCATCTGTCTTAAAGCTTCTGTAGAAGACCTTTCTATGTGATTACGCAAGTGTAATTTCCGCTTTGATAAGCTAGATATGACTGAATAATAATTATCTTTTTTAGGCACATTTTTATTGAAGTTAAGGGTTTTACCTGCAATTATATCTGGGTTTATGTGAGGTCTCGTGCAGGACGATAAGCATTAGATCTGATAAGTAGGGTTGAGGCCCACATTAGATGCTCCCTCAAGGTGCAGAAAACCCGGTTCCATCACCCCCTATACTTCTTTGAGTGAGACATCCCAGGATCAAAATCCCAAATGAATAGTTGTGGGAGAAATTGTGTGATTACAAATAAGGGTGACAACCAGTGCACAGTAAATCAGCCAACTCAGCAATTCAGTCAATTCTACAAATTACCATATCAACTCAACATATCAGCACTAGATCATTCAAATATGCCAACACAACAACAGATTAAATAAAGCAGCAACGGTCTTTTGGAGAATCAGGCTAGATTTCATAATTAGTCTATCGTGTCCACTTCGTGATCACACTAATCACTTTTTTATTCTTATTGTAATCAATAATAGATTGCGCATGTAGAATCAAAAATCACTATAGAATTAGTTAAATATTGCATTTCTTCTTAGTATCAGAGGTTGGACTCTAGATTGTAAAAATAAAAACTTTTATGTTGGAGCATTGTATTCTTTTTGGAGTTGGAGCATCAATAATAAAAGACCATTTTTCAAGATTCTTGAGCTATATTTATGTTAGGTCCCTATATCACTAGTATATTCCCTTATTATTGTCAGTGTAACCCCCTTATTGTTATTATTGTACCCTTGTAACCCCCATTTTGTTATTATTGTGCCCTTAAATTATTATTGTTAGGTCGGCTAGGATTACATTGCGGCCCACTAGGATTACATTATGGCCCCATGGACTCCTATATATAGAAAGGAGGTTTTGTAAATTGTATCATCCAAGAATTGTTCATTTATGTAATGTATTGGAGGTTGCCCCCTTGAAGTGTCTTATTTCTAAGGTGTTGATATCTCTTTTCTTCTATTTTTGGAGCTGGTTACACAACATTTGGTATCAGAGCTTTGGATTCTAGGGTTTCACTGCTCCAAACAGGTCATCGTGGCATTTTCGCTATAAAGTTTTTTCTACGAAGTTTCAGAAGCTGAAATTTTTAGCGTGCGAAGCCGAAATCCTGAGGAATATTTTCTAAAAATTGCAGAGCTTGGTTCGCAACATTTTCGGAGATATGATCTATGGAATTTAGGTATTTGTTCAGGCTCCTAAACATGTCATCGTGGAATTTGTGCTATAACATTTTTTCTACGAAGGTTCAAAATCTGAAATTCGTATGGTGCGAATCTAAAATCCTGAGGAAAGTCATCAAAAAATTTCAGATCTTGGTTCACAATATTTTTGGAGATATGATCTGTGGAAGGTAGTGCTTTTTCAGGCTCCTAAATTTCATCTCAAAGAGGTGATCATGGAAAAAGTTCAATAACTCTCTCCCTGGGAATCGGATTGGAGTTCCATAAAAATTTGTCACAAGTACACAGACTGTAGCTTCTTGGATATCAATTTCAGAGACAAAAGACAAAACAGTGACACGTGGCAAGTTGTACAAGTTCGCTCTACTAAACTAGTCCATAATTAGGTCATTGTGGGATATTGGACACAACTTTGTCTTGAAGAATCCAAATCAAGTCAGACCTCTGGAATTCAAAAGAGAATTCATAGGGCTACTTCAGTGCTGAATTTCAGATATAGAAGAGCCGCAATCACAGAGATAATACAATTTCAATATCGAGCTCCTCAAAAGCAAGTAAAAGGTGTGTATTTGCCAGATTATGCTCTTGAATCTTGTTTGAAGAATCAAGTTTAATTGATTGCAAGGGCATATTGTAGAATAGATATCAGTATTGGATTATAAAATGGCCCCAAAAAATAATTCAACACCCATTAAGCCTTTGGAAAGCTCTACTATGACTCATGAAAATGAAGAATTGCAACATGATCTATCAAAATTAGAAGAGCAAGTGCAACAAATTTCACTCTCACAAAGAGCAACAAAAAATGAAATGGAAGTTTTGAAGAAAGGCATGGAAGCTAAGATGGATGGCGTGCAATCTAATATGGATGGTGTGGAAGCTAAGATGGATGGCATGGAGGCAGGCATGGAATCTAATATGGATGGCATGGAAGCTAAGATCGATGAGAAAATGGAAAACATGAAGAATTTTCTAAAAGCAGACATGGAAGGTTTGACAAAGTTGATACAAGAAAGGTTTCCTAATGGTGAAAAGATAGTAGAAGAACCTCATGATGAGAACAAAATAAATGTTAATTGTGATTTCATAAACTCTAATGTTGGAAGGAAGAACCACCATATTCCAAAAATGGATATGAGGAAGTTTGATGGAAAGGATCCTGTAACATGGATACTACAGATGGAGCAATATTTTGATCTCCATAACATGCAAAACACACTAAAGGTACGCATTGCAACTTTACATTTAGAACAAAATACATTTGTATGGTATCTATGGCTTTGCTCCCATAAAAAAATTGTCACTTGGTCAATTTTTACGGAGGAAATGATAGCACATTATGAGGATACAAAGAGCAACACCTTCTTTAGCCAATTGATAAATCTCAAACAAAAGGGTTTAGTGGGGCAGCACATTGAGGACTTCCAAAAATTGAATATAAGGGTGACTGATATTCCAGAGGGACACAGGATTGATCTCTTCCTAGGCACTTTAAAGGATAACATCCAACATGAAGTTCGCGTTTTGGAACCTGATTCATTGGAGAAGGCATTCGGGTTGGCAAGAAAAGTTGAATGTAAAATTATGGCGACAAGGAAGCCTACCACTCAATTCTATAAAGAAGGAAGTGTTGCTACGCCTAGATTTCCACAACCTACAAGGTTGACACCACAACAATTGGAAGAAAAAAGAGAAAAAAGGGCTTTGCTACAGTTGTGATAGCAAATACACTAAAGGTCATAAGTGTGCTGAGAAGAAATTATTTTACATAGATTGTGAAGAGGAAGAAGAAAATGAACCAGAAGAGGATATACACCAGGAACCAGCCCCAGAAGAGGAAGAAATGAATCCAACCATATCGTGTAATGCACTGGCAGGAATTACCACTCCTCAAACTCTCAAGATAAAAGGACAAATCAAGAAGAGAAAGGTAATAGTGTTGATTGATTCGGGTAGCACCCATAATTTTATTCATTGTAAGGTAGCCAAGGAATTAAATTGTTTCCTATACCCAGCACCAGAATGTCAAGTGATGGTTGCAAATGGAGGAACTATAAATTGCCCTGGGAAATGCCATAATATCAAGCTAACCATGGGGGAATATGTATTGACTAGTCCAATGCTTTCCATTCCTATGGGAGGTGTTGATGTTGTACTAGGAGTACAATGGTTACAATCTTTGGGGACGGTAGCTTTTAATTTTCAAGAACTTTTCTTGAAAATTTTTCAGAAGGAAAGGAAGTCGAATTACGAGGTATTGCAGGGAAGCCGGGAAAGATAATAAGCTCTAATGTCATGACAAAGCTTCTAAAGAAAGAACAACGAGGCGTAATTGCACAATTATGCTCACTAGAAGTTCCAACATCAAAATCATCTATTTCTGAAGATCTCCAACAAGTCTTGGACAATCATTCCAAGGTGTTTGAAACTCCCAAAGGACTCCCACCTATTCGTGATCATGATCATGCTATTCATTTGATTCCAGGAAGTGTTCCTCCAAACCTCAGGCCTTATAGATATCCTTACTTCCAAAAGAGCGAAATTGAACGTATGATTGCAGAAATGTTAGAGGCGGGTATAATTCAACCTAGTCAAAGTTCTTTCTGTGCTCCTGTAGTATTGGTACACAAGAAGGATGGATCATGGCGAATGTGTCCGGATTATAGGGAGCTCAATAAGCTCACCATTAAAGACAAATTTCCCATTCCTGTGATTGATGAATTATTGGATGAATTACATGGAGCAATTTATTTTTACCAAGTTGGATCTTCATTCAGGATATCATCAAATTAGAATGAAGACTGAAGATATTCCAAAAACAACATTTTGAACTCATGAGGGTCATTATGAATTTTTGGTCATGCCTTTTGGCCTTACCAATGCACCTTCTACATTTCAAGGGTTGATGAATTCCATTTTCAAACCCTTCCTTAGAAAAATTTTGCTAGTATTTTTTGATGATATACTAATATACAGCAGGTCTTGGAAGGATCATGTTGAACATGTTGACAGGGTGCTCAAACTATTGCAGGAGAAACAATTATATGCAAAAAAATCCAAATGTTTCTTTGGAGTACAAGAGGTGGAATATCTGGGTCATATTGTATCTCACGAGGGTGTTAAAGTAGACGCTAACAAAATTAAAGCCATTAAGGAATGGAAAGTCCCCACAACCATAAAGAAGTTGCGAGGATTTCTTGGGTTAACAGGGTATTATCGCAAGTTTGTTAATAATTATGGGAGAATAGCAGCACCTTTAACAACATTATTGAAGAAAGATGCATTTTCATGGACTCCTGAGCAACTAAGGCCTTTGAACATCTTAAAGAGGCAATGTGCCTAGCACCGGTCTTAGCTACGCTAGACTTCACAAAAACCTTTATTGTGGAATGTGATGCCTCAGGAAATGGAATTGGTGCAGTTTTAATGCGGGAAGGAAGACCCATTGCTTTTGAAAGTCGTCCAATCAAAGGAAAGTATTTACAGAAACCTATTTATGAGAAGGAAATGTTAGCAATACTGCATGCACTAAAGAAATGGTGAACTTACCTAATGGAAAGACACTTCAAGGTAAAAACTGATCATGATAGTCTTAAACACTTTTTGGAACAAAGACTATCTTCAGAAGAGCAGCAAAAATGGGTCACAAAGATGTTGGGTTATGACTTTGAAATAATCTACAAACAAGGAAAGCTTAATGTTGTTGCAGATGCACTCTCAAGAAAGAATGAAGAGGTGGAAGCATTGCTTTGTGCCATTTCTATTATCCAACCAGATTGGATAACTGAAGCAAGAGATGAATGGAAGAAGGACAAAGATGTATGGACACTCATCCAAAAGTTGCAGCAAGATCCTAGTACATCTGATAAATTTAGTTGGAAAAATGATTCCTTATGGTACAAAGATCGCTTATATCTTTGTAAGAATTCCCATCTAAAACAAAAGATTCTTCTGGAATTGCACACTTCTCCTTTAGGAGGACACTTGAGATTTTTAAAAACTTACCACAGGGTGAAGAAAGAATTTTTTTGGGATGGCCTTAAATCTGATATTCAAAAGTTTGTGGCGGAATGTTTGGTTTGCCAGCAGAATAAAGTGGAAACAATTAAGACCCCGGGACTTCTACAACCTTTATCCATTCCAAGTCAACGTTGGCAGGAGATTTCAATGGATTTTATCACAGGTTTACCTAAGTCCGAAGGAAAGAGTGTCATCATGGTGGTAGTTGATAGACTTACCAAGTATGCACACTTTTGTGCATTATCTCATCCATTTAAAGCAAGTGCAGTTGCTACTACATTTATGGACATAATTCAAAAGCTACATGGAAGCCCAAGGGTTATTGTGAACGACAGAGATCCCATTTTTACTGGAAATTTTTGGACGGAGTTATTTTCTTGTTTGGGTACTCAATTAGCTCATAGCTCATCTTATCATCCTCAATCTGATGGTCAAACTAAGATTGTAAATAAATGTTTGGAAGGATATCTTCGTTGTTTTGTATCTGATAAACAAACACAATGGGTCAAGTGGTTACCTCTTGCTGAATGGTGGTATAACACTTCCTTCAATACTGCAGCAAAAATGACCCCATTTATGGTACTTTATGGATATCATCCACCATCCATCACATCATCTTTAAGAGAAAATTCGAAGGTTCAAGCAATGGAAGATCACATTGAGCATCAGCAATAAGTTCTCCAACTCTTAAAGAATAACCTGAATTTGGCACAAAATCGAATGAAACAACAGGCAGATCAACATCGTAGTGAGAGAAGTTTTGATGTAGGAGATTGGGTATTTTTACGGCTACAACCATACAAACAAATGTCCCTCAAGCAAGCTAAGAAGGATAATAAATTATCGCCAAAGTACTATGATCCTTACAAGGTGTTGCAAAAGATTGGTACTATGGCATACAAATTGGAGCTTCCTGCTTCTTCGCGAGTACATCCAGTTTTCCATGTTTCATGCTTAAAGAAGGTTATAGGTGAAAATCTTCCAGTTCAAACAATATTGCTAGAACTTGATGAGGAAGGAAAAATCATATTGGAACCAGAAGTGGTCATGGAAACAAGAACTCGACAACTACGGAATCGATCAATTTCAGAGTATCTCATCAAGTGGAAGAACTTACCCACTGAAGATTCTACATGGGAGGATGAGAATTTTATACAGAAGCACCCAGAGCTACTCAAGCATTGAGGACAACACTTTTTTGAAGGAGAGAGGCATGTTAGGTCCCTATATTACTAGTATAGTCCCTTATTGTTATTAGTGTAACCCCCTTATTGTTATTATTGTACCCTTGTAACCCCATTTTGTTATTATTGTGCCCTTAAATTATTATTGTTAGGTCGGCTAGGATTACATTGTGGCCCACTAGGATTACATTATGGCCACATGGACTCCTATATATATAGAAAGGAGGTTTTGTAAATTGTATCATCGAAGAATTTTCATTTATGTAATGTATTGGAGGTTGCCCCCTCGAAGTGGCTTATTTCTAAGGCGTTGATATCTCTTTTCTTCTATTTTTGGAGCTGGTTACACAAAAATTTATCTGTTGATGTCTTTTCTTTGTTGTGTTTAATGTTTTCCATGGTTATTTCTATCAGTCTATCCTTTAATTCTAATTTTAAAACAGAAATATGAAGAATAAGATTTGATGTATAGAGCACCTTAATTATGGTTGTGTTTACAATATAAGTGTTTATCTTTTGAAGTCTGGTTAAGAAATACTTAATTTCTTTTTAACCACTACTGAATTCACTTCATCTTTCATCTCAGGATTCATTGTGTTCTAAAAAGATCCATAAAGTGTAGTTACCTTGCCTTGCAAGTGCTCTTGAAAATTTGATGCAACAACCCAGCCTATTATGACTCCATAGCCCAATGGAATTAGTTTGAGAAATTATCCTAATATAACCAAACAATCAATCAAAAAGCAACCCCACAATCAGTATAACTAGCCTAATATCAAAAATCATAAAACAAAGCTAAATCTTAAAGAGAGATCCCTCTCTGAGTCTAGGAGGGCTAGTTCATAGGCTCCAAAGTGGTTTTGATGTTGTCATTTTATTATTATTCTTTCCAATCTTAAAATTATAGAATGATAAAATTGCTAACAGGCCAAATGACCCACATTGAATTTTTTTTCTACCACATAATATTTAAACCTTCACCCAAACATATTCAACAGGAAGAGCGGAAAAGTACGGACACAAAAATCTGAGCGACCTGAGGATGTGGAACCCTAAGCGAGGGTATCATTAAGATGTTAAAACCATTCCCTTAGAGGGCCAAAGGTGCTAGAGTCATAATTGGACAAGTTTATAGTCAAATTTTCATGTTTTTGTGCCAGGATTCCAACTGTCCAGTTTGTTTCTCCAGTCGAGCTCTCCATTTTCAAGCCATCATCCGAATTGGAGGTATAGGTGTCATTTTTGTAAATTTTCTTGTAACTAATTTCTTTGATGCCACTTAATGAAATAAGGCTTGCCCACCTTTGAGCAGGGTCCAGAGACGTAGCCCACATTGGGTGAACCCCGTAATCAAATCATTGTGTCTTTGATCTCATTTTTTCTTATTTTTTCCACTTCTTTTCATGTGGTTTAAGTTACTCAATTAATATTCTCTGTTATATGAAATTTTGAATGTGTCCTTGAAGTTAAAGTACCTTGGCTCAAGTTTGGTATTAGAGAAGGTATTCTCGCTGCGAATTGCATGAGTGAATGCTAACCAGGAAAAAGCTCCAAAAATGTGAAGGAAAACTCAAATCCTTTAATCCTGAAGTGGGGCATGCACCACAAATATGGAACATGGAAGATTAGGATGCACGAGTGGAAGAAGAGTGAAATTATCAAGATATCTTCTTCAACATGGAAGACAAAGTTGACAAGTTGTTTGTAGAATATGAGAAGGAAATAAAGCATTAGAAGAAAGAGCCCAAGGAACATGCATCGATACACCATGAAAGTGGAGTAGGATAACCTCCTCCCTCTCCACCCACTAGTGAAATTTCTTCTTCTTCTTCCTCTTCTCATCATTCTAACAAGCTTCATAGACATACATATAGGAAACCATTATTTAACCTAGATGTAAAGTTTGATTTTCTAACATATAATGTAGAATGTAATAAAGAGAAACTTCACACTTGGATTATACATATCTAAGTTTATTATTAGATTCAAAAGATTGATGAGGATGAGGTAAATATCTAGTTAGCATCCCTTAAGCTGGGTGGCACCACCCTTGTTTGGTGGGAGAGCAAGTTGCAGAAAGGAAACGAAACTTGGTTAATGTCCTTTCTTCTTTGTATGATTGTGTTTCTGTATTAAAATATTAGTTTTATCCTTTGGGTTATTGACAAAAGGATTTAATGGAATCGAAATATTTAAGACAAGGAAACGATCAAAATGTACAAATATTCAAAGAAGAGTCTAGAAAACAAGCATTGAATTTGTGCATTTCCCTTAATTCACCAGAAACTGTAACAAAGTATATTGGTGCTTTAAATACTCTTGGGATTGGGTCCCCTAGGGTAAAGTTTTTGGGTACAATTTTGGGTAAATTTTTTCAATACGCATTGTGCATAGAAGCCAAGGGGATTTGGGGTGAGTTAAAGCTCTTTAATGATTGTAATGGTTGACAATGGAAACCATGAGTCTCAAAACATGGTATGTGCGCGTACAAGTAATATAAATATGTAAGGGTTGAGTCGAGTAAGGACATCTTTTATATATCAATATTAATCTTTATATCGATGTTTTTATCTAATTCTTTGATCGGTCTGGGTAGAATTCTCTTGTTGGCTATGTGTGCAGAGACTTGAGTCCTGAGCTATGTGCAAGGACCTTGTTGTTGTGTGTGCAAGAGGAAAGGATTGTACCAAATTGAAGATCTATTAATACAAAATAATATTTGGGGAACTCTGTTCCCTTGTGATTTCTATATTTAAGCATGAATATGTTGGTTCAATTATCTTTTGATTGCTGAAAGTTATATATATGTTTATGTTCCTGGTTGAATATGCATTTATATGAGTTCAGTATATGTTAACTATCTATGTATTCATGCAAGGGTTGCATCTGTCTTAAAGCTTCTGTAGAAGACCTTTCTATGTGATTACGCAAGTGTAATTTCCGCTTTGATAAGCTAGATATGACTGAATAATAATTATCTTTTTTAGGCACATTTTTATTGAAGTTAAGGGTTTTACCTGCAATTATATCTGGGTTTATGTGAGGTCTCGTGCAGGACGATAAGCATTAGATCTGATAAGTAGGGTTGAGGCCCACATTAGATGCTCCCTCAAGGTGCAGAAAACCCGGTTCCATCACCCCCTATAATTCCATGAACTACAATATTGGATTGATAAAAAGGTCCGCAAATTTTCAATAAAATAAAACCGAAACCCCAAGTTGTCTTCTAAATATTGGGAGAAAAGGTATATATATACATATATCCACAAAATTTTCTTCGCTTCCTTTGCACCATAATTACAAGGGTGGTTATCTCGGCTTGCTGAGTTTTAGACTAGTGCAAAGGACGATGCGATCACTAGGTGGACTTCTAAGTTGGTTCAGAAGTTGGAGAAATATAGCAACAAAATGAACCATGCAATATATTATTGGATTGATAGAATTCTAAGTGGGTTTGTGACTTAATTTTCTATTGATAATTTTGTGTCACATTTTGAAGCCAAAAGGATATTTTTCAAAGGCCATAGGGGTAATTTTTTGTGCTCATTGAAACTGTGGATTAAAATGATTTTATGTGAAAAGGGTACTATGTGCAACCACATTGAATGATTGTCCTGAAGAAGCTCATCTAGCTCCATGTGCAGAGGTCCTGGTAGTTCTACACGTAGCAAGAAAACATACAGAGTAAACCTAGAAGTATATTTTGTATACACCCCCCTCAAAGGTAAATCTGATATCGATGAGGAGTCTGGAACAAGTAGCTATGGTGAATCTATGCACTCAAAAGAAGAGAACTTAATCATAGTTTATATCCCATCCACTCCACTTCCAAATTCATCTAACACTAAAAATTCATCTACACCACCTCCACCTCCACCACCAAAATTTGATATAGCTACTTTCAAAAAGATCCATAGTTTTAGGGGTGTTGGAAATGGAGATGTTGACCAATTCTGGTTCGTTGCAGATGTTGTGTGGACAGTGCAATAGATCAATAACAATAATATTAAGAAAGTGCAACTTTCTACTGCAATTTAAGAATGTGCATTGGATTGGTATCAAGAATAGTTGGCTAAGGTTGCGGAGCTTCTCACTGAATATCAATACTTGTTCCCCACAATTTTTTTTGAGTTAAAAGGAATTTTTGAGGATCTTGGAGTAACTAATATCACCTTCAAACCAAACACTAGACCTGTCAAGCAGCGCCCTTACAAGTTGAATCCCAAGTATAAGAAGAAGGTCAAGAAGTAGCTGGAGAAAATGGTTGATGTGGGGATCATTGAACTAGTAGAAGAATCATATTGCGTAATCCCCATGGTGATCCAAGAAAAGAAGACTAAAGGAGAAATCAAGACTTGTGTAAATTTGTGCAAGTTGAATGGTGTCTGTGTGCATGACCCTTTTCCAGCTCGATTTTCTGATGAAGTATTGGAAAATGTGGGTGGGCAGGAGGCCTAATAATTCACAGATGGATTTTCTAAATACCACCACATAAGAATTGTGCCTGAAGGCAGAAGTAAGAAGACCTTTTTCATGGAATGGGGATCATTCCAATACACCATAATGAAATTCAGTTTGAAGAATGCACCAGCTATATTCTTGCGCATGGTGGTAGCTTCTTTTAAGGAGTATATACATATGTTCTTAGAAGTATATTTTGAATACTGGACTGTATTTGGCTTATTGAAGAAGCATGTTTCAATGCTGCACTTGATGTTGGATACTTTTGGGAAGTATCAGATCTCGTTGACACTAAAGAAGTGTATATTTTGTGTCCCTTTCAAGATATTGCTAGGTAATATTTTCTGTCAACTGAGATTGATGGTCGATCCAGCTAAGATTGTTTTTATTTTTAACCTAGAGGCTTCGATGAATGTGAAGCAGTTGCACTCAATTATGGGGCATACTGGCTATTACGGGAAATTAATTCAAGGCTATGTGCTGATTAATGCGTCGATGGGGAAGTTGTTGAAAGACACCTCTTTCTGTTGAGACGAGGACTTCCAGAAGAGTTTAGAGATGCTTAAGCAGAAAATGGTGACTGTGCCTATATTGGTAATCTGGGTCTAGACAAAGGAATTCCATGTGCATGTTGATACTTCATGTATCACGTTAGGAGTTGTATTAGCACAACCTAGAGTTGGAGATATTGATCACCCAATTGAATTTGCGAGTAGAAATTTGTCAAGTGTTGAGCAAAATTACTCGAAAACAAAGATGTAAGGTTTAACTATGATATATTTAGTGCAAAAGTCCCATCAGTATTTGCTGGGAGTTCATTTTAAGATTTTCATTGATCACTTTTCTTTGAAGTACTTGGTCAACAAGCTTGTGTTGGGGGGGAATATTTGTAGATGGCTCCTATTGTTTCATATTAGGGGAATTTTGAGGTCTAAAATGGGTGTTCTAAGAAAAATGTACAGCCAAAATAAACTTTATGAGAACCAATAAGATTCAAGATGGCGATGTCAACAATGGGGGTGATTCACCATTTTTTGAGTAAAAAAGTAAAAATATTAAAAAATAATAAAATAATAAAACTACTTTTTTCAACTCGTATTTTCAAATTATATCCCCAAGGTTTCACTCAAATATTGAGCAAGAGTACTCGTTGGATGTAATGTTTAATTCCCCATCCAAGGAGTACCCATGTTGCATACTTTTGATGGACCCTGCTACACTAAAAATGAGAAATACATGAAAAAATAATTACAATCACGTTTTTCATGTATTTATCCTTTTTCGGGTACCAGGGTCTATCAAAAGTATGGAACATGAGTACTCCTTTGATGGGGAATCAAATTCTACATCCAACGAGTGTTTCCACTCTAAATTTGAGTAAACTCATAAGGAGATAAGTTGAAAATACGAGTTGAAAAAATAGTTTTTTCTTTTTCCCATGTAAAATTTGATGATGTAATCTAATATTATTTTATTATTTCCAATATTATTTTATAATTTCCTTAGGAGGCCCATTTTAGACCTCAAAATTCCCCTAATGAGAGTATGATTTTGAGATGATTGTAAAGCCACGAAGATTGACTGTAGGTCCAGACCATTTGTCTCGCATTGAAAGATGAGATGAGACAACTAATTTGGAGGAAGGATTAACAAGTGCGTAGTTGTTTTCCATTAAATTAGTTTATGACCAGTTCACATATATAATCCACTTCCTGACCACTGGAAGTTCACCTACGGATTATATAGTTAATCAGAATAAAGGGTTGGTCTCGTGCACAACAGACTTTACTTTGATTACTGGCCAATTATATAAGATGGGAGCTGATGAGGTATTGATGTGATATGTGTTCGAGTTCAAAAGGCATATCATATTATCAGAAGCACATGCATGGGTTTCAGAAGGTCACTATGTGGGTAAACCAACTACGCAGAAGATTTTAAGGGCTAGTTTGTGGTGGCCTATAGTGCACATTGATGCAAAACAATATTTCTGCACTTGTGATGTGTGTCAAAGAACGGGGAGACCCTCATGTAGAGATAAAATTACACTATAACCACAAGTGACTTTACAGGCTTTTTATAAAAGGGCCATTGATTTTGCAAGACCAATCAACCCTTAAGGGAAGAATATTGGTGAATGCTATATAATCACTGCGACAAATTATTTGACCAAATGGGCAGAGGCAAAAATGGTTACATACTTCATTTTTTAGAATATCTTGATAAGGTTTGGGTGTCCTAAGATTTTTATGAGTGACTAGGGTACACATTTTGTGAATGATACCATTCAAGCCTTGAAAATGGAGTTCAAGATACACCATCAGAAGAGTACACCATATCATCTACAGGAAAAGGGTATAGTAGAAGCCTTTAATAATATTTTCGAGAATGCACTCACAAATATCTGCAATGCTAATCATAACTATTGGGATGCACACGTACATGTGGCTCTGTGGGAATACAGGACTACATAAAACAAATTGATAGGACAAACTCCTTTCAGGTTGGTGTATGGACGGGAGGTTGTTATTCTGATGGAGTATATTTTCCGTAGACTACGCATCGAAGCGATAACTAACATGGATGATCAAGATATTATGGAAGAGAGAATGTCACCACTATTTTTGCTTGAGGAGGACAGATTCATTGTTGGTTTCCATCAGCAGGTGCAAAAGGCACACGAAAAGGCTTGGCATGACAGGCACATTAGGCATAAAATTTTTAAGGATCTAATGATTTGGTTTTGCTATATGACAGCAAGTTTGTGTGCCACCCAGGAAAGTTCAAAATGCATTGCCTTAGACCCTATATTTTCAAGGAGATCAGAAAATGAGGTGTGATAAATCTAGCTACCTTAAGTGGTGAAGTCCTTCTTGGGTATGTGAATGGAAGTTGGTTGAAACCATACAAGGATGATCTCATCCCTGCGTGCGCAAAATGACTACATGGTTGGAGAAGTGTCTTAGTGCCTCAGATAGTTGTGAGAGGACGCAAGACCATAAAGAAGTCTTTCAAGCATTGAAGAAGTGTTTCTCTACGATGAATATTGAGAACGCATAAGTATCTTTGACAATAGTGCAAAGGTTGTGACATGAGGTTGAAATAGTCGCAGATGCAAGAGAATCTATTGGTTGGAGTAGTTAATATGGGTAAGACATCTTTATTACTATTTGGAGGAGTGGCTAAGTTGCATTTATGGGGGATATTATGCCATATTTGGAGCCGTTTTAGCATTTATGAGGCTACATCAATAGACATTAGGCCCATTTAGGCTGCACCATCACTATAAATATCGCAGGAAGGGTCGCATTACTTCCCTTTTATTTCCAAGAGATTTTTGTTCATCGTTGTCACCATGCTTTGTTGAGTCTATGTCTGAGAACTTGGAAACCTTCTTCAAGACGTTGCGCCAAAGAGGGGTTAGGTCATCCAATCCCTAAAAGAATGACTGCTACAGAGTCTACCCCATGTGCGACACATGTTGTTGAAACACCTATGTCGGAACCTCAACCTCAGAAGGAAAAGAAAGGACAAACATCGAGGACCCGAAAGTCTCCACGCAAGAAAACCTTGAAGCCTAAGTTGACCCAAGCATAATGAAAGAAGATAACAATGATTGAATAGTCATAAGTGATAATAGAGGAATAAATTGTCGAGGAGGTAGACCCAATGTCGTGGCTACCCAAGTACATGGCACTGTGCAAGACATCTGTTGAAGTAATGAAGAACCTGGAATAGTTCAAGTCACATATCAACACAATGCTTATCCTAGAGAACATGCATTTTGAAGGGGACATGTTTACAAAAGTACCTTAGTTGAAGTTGGAAGATTGGGACTTGGCTGATTATGCAAAGTTCCATGAACTTGCGCCATCAGAATACTTGGAGTAGCTTCCCAATGGCAGAGGAGTCAACAAGGTTGAACCAAGGCTACGGGCATTGGGATTAAAGAAATCCATGTTGTTGAACCTTCTGAACGTTTTGCATTTTAGGTGCAGCCCCATCAAAGATATCTTCTTGCGGTAGTTTCTCACCCTACTGTTGGCCCAAAGATTAGCCCAACTACAGGAAAGTCGAACCATTCTAGAAGAAATTGATCCACTCCACCACCAAGAGTAGGTACTCGAAAAAAATGCATCCTTGGGATGAGGAGGCCTTGCATCTTTCCCAGATCATCAATGGTGCCCTGAAACGCTTGCAACATACTCAAAGAAGGATCAACCTAGCAGCTGAAGAGCCAATGATAGAGAAACTAGTTGAAAACGCACAAAGCATCACAATGCAGAGTACAAACATCATTGAGCCACTCAAAGCTTCCATTCAGGCGCTGAAAGACAAGATGCAAGAACCTATACCAAAGTGTCTCGCGATGAGTCACTAGATTGTGTTGGAGGCTTTTGGGGATAGGGTTCCCTAGGGTTAAGTTTTTCGGTAAAATTTTGGGTAAATTTTGTCAATATGCATTGTGTGCAGAAGCCAAGGGGCTTTAGGGTGGGTCAAAGCTCCTTAATGATTTTAATAGCTGAAATGGGAAACCATGAGTCTCAAACCATGGTAACTGCACATTCGTTTCATATAACTATGTAAGAGTTGAGTTGAGTAAGGACATATTTTATATATCAAGCTTAAACTTTATATCTATGTTTTGATCTAAGTATGTGATCGGTCTTGGTAGAAAGGCTCTTGCTGGCTGTGTGCAAGAAGACTGAGTCCTAACATGTGTTCAAAGACCCTGTTTTTGTGTCCACAGGCAGAAAGGATTGTTCTGAATTGAAGATCTATTAATAAAGAAGAATATTTGGCGAACTATGTTCCATTATGATTTATATATTTATGCATGAATATGCTAATTTAATTATCTGTTGATTGCTGCAAGTTATAGATCTGTTTTTGTTCCTAGTTGAATGTGCATTTATCTAAGTTAAGTATATGTTAAATATATTTGTATTCGTGCAAGGGTTGCATCTGTGTTAAAGCTTTTAAAGAAGACCTATCTATTTTATTGTGCAAGTGTTATTTCTACTCTAATAAGCTAGATATGCCTGAAGAATAATGATCTGTTTTACGCATGTTTGTATTGAAGTTAAGGGTTTTATCTACAATTATATATGGTTTTATGTGAAGTCTCGTGTAGGAAAATAAGCATTAGATCTGATAAGTAGGGTTAAGTTCCACATAAAATTCTCCCTCAAGGTGCAGAAACCTAGTTCCAACACCCCCCCATACTGCTCCGGGTGAGACATTGTTCTGAACAAGCATATCACTACCGAAAGGGCTAGTAGTTGGAGGGTTTTGTTGGTTGCACAGAACAGTCTGAAACTGGTTCAGTACCCCTCAAGCCAATACATAGTTACATCGGGAATTCTTTGATATTATTTGAGCCTACTACTATTGATGCAGCCATTTTGAAGACCATTCACTTTGAAAGCAGGGGAAAGAATGACAAAGAAGATCAATCAAAGAAATTGTCTTTCAAACCTTATAATCGCAAGTTCAAAGGAAAAAGCAAGGGAAAGGAAAAGAATGCAACTACAACCAAGAAGGAGGAAGGAGTGAAGCCACCTTACACAAATTGCAATAAGGAATGCCATGATGATGAACATTTTTGGAAGTTGCATCCGGAGTTGAAACCAAAGAGATTTGATGGAAAGGGCAAGAAAAATGTGGTAGAAACTACATAGCAGGACCTTGGATCTGATTCTGGTGATGAGACATTGATCACAACAATTGTCACACAAGGTGCTTTGTCTCTTCATGCTAATGAAAAATTTGAATCGCATGAAATTAAGATTTCTTCAAATGATCCTCTTATTAATGAATGAAAGAGAATTGAATTGTTCTATATTATATTCCTAATGAAACATACTAAAGTGGAAACCTTGTTTGATCTGGGCTCACAAGAAAATTTGATTCCAGAATCCTTGGTTAAAAAATTAGGATTAGAGACCAAGCCTAATCTGAAACTGTACCATGTTCATTGGGTGTGTGATAAAGCCAAATTACGTGTAACCAAACAGTGTAAGGCTATATTTTTTATTGCATCCAAACAAGTAGATGAGGTCGACCTTGATGTTGTACCTTTAGATTGTTACACAGTAATTTTTCACTATCCCTACAATCCCCATATTTCCCATTGGAGAGTCATTTCTATGACCAATAAGCAGTGTCATGCCTAGCAAATACCATCATTGCATCCCTTGCGATGAGGACAACAATCCTTTTGTTGACCATTTCCTGAGCAGACCACGAAAAACACCTATTTTTTCCTTGGCGTTGGTAGCCCATTATGCCCTTGCGCCAATGAGGAAAATTAACACTGAGCCTGTGCCAACTGGTGCTCTGTCTTAGTGAGCTGCCCGCACCAATCTGTTTATGGAAATTTTTTTAAAAAAAGAGGTGAAGTTTCGATCACAACAACTTTGTGGATGAGTCATAGGGAGTGGTTCGAATGAATAACCATGGCCTTCCTCCTTTGGCCTCTTATTTCCACCTTATGGGGAACCTCCCAAGGGATAAGGACTCCCTTCCACTATTATAGGGATCCCAACCTCGTCCTCTCCTCTATAAATATAGCCATCTTCCATTGATGTGCTAGTTGAACAGATAGCTAAAAAAGTTAGAATAGAGAGAAGCAATCATAGCTTCGGGAGAATAGTGCAGAGTGTGATTGTTTGTGTGTATTGAGAACATAGTGATATCTTGGACCTTTGTTCATGAGGGTGTGGAAAACGTGCTTGGATACAGAACTCCCGAAGGAGAGCCTCAACATCAAGGCTTGGTTGTAAACTCCCCTTGTCTTTATCATAATAAAATGCATCTAATGTTTATCTTCCACTCTTGTTTACAATTATAATGAGATTTCTAGCATTCTTTGATCAGTTAGATAGGTTGTAATTTTTTTATGTTTTTCTTGGTTTTACGTTTTTCGTGGTGTCTTGACTGTCTGTACAGGTAATCGAACGTTGGTAGCAATGTGTATCGAGCTTGAGAAGAGCGATGGATCAAGAAGCATCGATGGAAGACGACAACATAGAATTGGAACAAGGTAGGTCATCTTCCTTGCTTTGAATTTCATTTACAATCTAGGAAGGTAGATGTTATTATGTTCCCGTAGTTGCTAGTCCCACCCTGGGGCTAGAGGGATCGCCTCTGTCCACGGAGGGGATTTACCTGGACAATAAATTGGCGACTCCGCTGGGGAGTTTCCTTTGAGTTTGTCACTCTTTGAGGTCTTCGTCATTCGATGGATTTAGTCGAACGACCATTTCCCTATTTGTTCCTATGTTTTTCATCAATTATGATCTTTTAGTTTTTGCTTGAAGTGGTGAGTCTAGTCTTGGTCAGGAGAAATTCTTTGTTTTTTCCTATTCAAACATTGGTGCTTTCATTTTTCTGACAGTAGCACCGATTGGCTCTAGTTGTCAGTTAGCAACACATGCCAATTGGCCATTGGCGCTAGTTGTCAGTGAGCAAGTCACGCCAGTTGGCGCTAGTTTCACCTACAAAAGTCGTGCCAATTTGAGGGTGTGTGAAAAATCGAGATTTTTTCCCTAATTCCTCCGCCAGTGTGTCTTTCCCTTCCAGTATTTTTCTCTGTATGATTTACACGTTCTCTCCTTTACTTTTTCACTTATGAGCATGGATTACATTGCACATTGTTCAACTGAAAAGTTTTCTTTATTTGATTGCTTGATGTAAAAGGGAATGAATGCCTTGTTCTGAGCTCATGCTTTGGAAGTCATTTTTGTGCTTGACCTCATATGTCTTGTAGCCTTTTTAGGAATTTCATTACAAAGTTTTTAAAACAACGATTTCATTCTTAGTGTTTGTTTGCATATCTTTTGCATTCATCCTTCATTAAGAAAATTTGCGTTCATTTAGTTTTCATCTCAAAGTTTTCTTTTCATTAAAGTGAATTAGATCACATTGCATTGAAAAGTCATTTTTGAGATTTATCATTGAATTTAGATTACATTGTTTAATGATTTAAAACTAAATATCGCATTGAGTGCATTCTCTTTCATTAAAAGCATGCATTAAGTAGATTCTCATTTCATCGAAAAATGCATTGAGTGCATTCTTATTTTTTCAAACGAAAAGGAAATTGTGCATAGATTACAATTGCATAGTTAAAAAAAAAAGGGGACATTGTGCATAGATTACAATTGCATAGTTTTCAAAAAGAGGATTTTTCATATATTACATTACATAATTCGCATCATTGAATGTTTTAGATTACTTTTGGATAGTGAAATTCATCTAGTTTGGAAAAATTTTGTTTGCAGTGTTGTTGTTTGTTGCATCATTGTTTGAAACTCTTCCCTTAGCTAGATAGCATTCATCGAATTGAAAGATTTATTTTCTCATATAGCTGCATATAGGAGATTTTCAGATGACATTCGATAGGGCCTTGAAACCGAGACGTAATTCAAGATAAAATTTAAAATTTATTTCAATTAACCTAAGGCAACATTGAAACTTAACGCAATATCTAGTGGTCTAAGTTAGAGACATGTTCCGGCGTCTTTAAACCTAGCAGATGTCGCTCACCATCTGGCTTCAGAAAACTCTAGCACAGACTTGTGCTCCCCGTACCGTCAAGTATATAAAGGGAGACCCCTGTAGGTTGCAATCCTTTTATCCGTAGGAAGCCGAGTCTGCCGCCTTGTAACCATGATATACCAAACATATCATTCGGAGAGACTACCTGCACATACGTAAATTCCTTGGTTGATTCTTCTTTAATTTTATAACCACGGTGTATATGCCAGTTCATGAGAACCTGGTACACCCTTTTACCTAGACTACCTGAGTAGTCATTTTAGATCTTTACTGACTCCATAAATTTGAAAAGATCATCCAGCACTTTTCCTTTCATGCTCGTTTCAACCTAAAAGTGATAGAGTCACATTTTTCCTATTCCTCAACTCTTAAAATATGAAACGGTAGAGTCTGGTTTCAGTGTCTTAAAAAATTAATCACCCATGAAATATTCCTGGTTATAATTTTTGTCCTTAGTGTCTTATTTCAAGGTTGTTTCTGATGGAAACTTTTCCGGATTTTTCCAATCAAGGAGTCCCCTCTGAGGGGATTCCTAGTCCATTTCCTACTTTAGGAAATATTGGTGCTCCTTATATGGCCACGTTATCCCTCCCTTGGTTAACTGTTGGGTTGCCTGTTTGGTTGTTTTCAACCTCTGTGGTCTCAAGTGTTCCGGCTACCGTACCATCCACTCCTCCACCTAAGCAATGCCATGTTGATTCAAAGGTGGACCTCTCCCCTTCTTCACCTGTTTCTTCGCCCTCATCTTCTACTTCGCTTGGTGAAAGTTTGGATTCTAGTACCCAGGTGGCTAAGAAGAAGACGAAGAAGTCAGCTAAGCGAGAGGCTAACTCTGCAGTTGTTGCTCCTAAAACACTTACTCTCGATGAACCTTCCAACCCTCCGCGGAAAGTTAAGTTCCCTTGCATGTTGTGCCAAGGAAACCATCTTCTTTGAGATTTCCCTCACATTCCCAAGGTACTTGAAGTATGGTCAAACGGTTTTCTGTTGTTGCCTTTGGCTTTCGGGAGTCAGGTTGGGGGCACGTCTTCAGATAGTGCTGGTAAAGCTCCTAAGAAGCAAGGTAAGCTTGCCAATCCCTATAAGTTGTGTAAAGAGCACCATGCCATTCACCATTGTCCGTATATGGATGAAGTCAAGAGAGTTTTGGAAAACTCAACTATTTCTACACCATGCATTATGGCTAGTTACAAACATCTTTCTTTGAGTCCTTCACCAGTTGATTCAATGATCAGTCAAGAGTCATCCTTGCTTGATCCCGCTCCCCTGGAAATTCACCATCATGAATCCATCCCTGACCAACCATTGGTCGTGGGATCGCTTGAGCTGGCCCCGTATGCGATGTGCCAGTTATTTTCTGTTGAGAGTGGATCTCACATCCATCGTGTTCTTCTTGTTTCTTCAGATTCCTAGGAATTGGAGAAAGATTCTCCTGTCCTTGTACCTTTGGAAGCTACTCCTCCACCTCCCATGATGGAGGTCCCGGAGGATACTCCTTCTGCCTCCATGATGGAGGTGGCAGAGGATGCTCCTTCTTCACCCGTAACACCAGGGGAAGACCATCTCAGTTCGATGGTAGCCTCTCCAAGTAGTTTGGTCGCTTCCTTCGATTGGGGTCGATTCACAGGTTATTTCCTTCCTTCTTATGTGCCCTTTGAGATCACGGTACAGGCCTCCCATCTGGTCAAACCCAACACCATTATAGATGAAGCTGCGTCTGTTAGTATTTTATCCTCAACTACTTGGCAAGCTCTTGGTTCGCCGTTGCTTGTGCCTATTACACAAAATATATTGGCGTTTAACAGAGGACTAGTCAACCGTTATGGATCCTTCTGAAGTTGCCTGTCACTTTGGGAGGGAAAACTATCCATATGGAAGTTATGGTTGTTCCTGGCCCCTTGGACTTTAATTTACTCTTAGGCCGTGATTATACTTATGCCATGGGAGTGATTTTCTCCTCCCTCTTTTGTGTGATGTGTTTTCCGCACCAAGGTCGGATCATGACCATCGATCAACTTGCATTCTTTGGTCTGAATATGGCAGCTAGTCCACCATCATCCCTGTTGGATCTTTATCCATTGGTTGTGTCATCCTCTCTGCATGTAAATTATGTGGCTACCTGTCCTATGCCCGTATGTAGTGATAGTGCCGTTGTACATCGTGTGCTGGGGGCATTGGGTCCAGACTTCAAAGATGTTTTCCTTCCATCGAACGGGCAACCCTTGGAAGCTATGACTTCTTATTCATTATGATGAGGTCCGTCGGAGCAGAGTTCATTTTCATGTGTCAAGCTCATTAAAAAATGAAACAAGGTGTCCGAAGCATAGTTCGTTTTCTTGTGTCAAGCTCGTTAATAAATGAAACAAGGTGTTCGGAGCATAGTTCGTTTTCTTGTGTCAAGCTCGTTAAAAAATGAAACAAGGTGTTCCGAGAATAGTTTGTCTTCTGTATCAACCTCATTAAAAATGAAACAAGGTCATCTGAGGATAGTTATTTTAATGTGTCAACCTTGTTAAAACAATGAAGCACTTTCCTGTTCAATTTGAGTCTTTGATAAGATCTCGTAAAATCCTGGTCGAGTATTTCTCTTGATCTCGTAACTTGAACCTTCACTCCATCTGCCTTTCATATGGATTGAAGCTTGGGGGGCATGTACCTCGAATTGAGTCACCATGCTAGGGGCATGCAAAATTTTTCAAGCATAGTTTGTTTTTGTTTCAAGCTTGATTAAAAATGAAACCGGTTTCAAGCATAGTTTATCTTTGTTTCAAGCTTGTGTAAAAATGAAACCAACTTCAAGCAGAGTTTTCTGATTTCAAGCTTGTGTAAAAATGAAACCATTCCCATTTTACCTCTCGTGATTGCCATTTTTATCAGCCTGTTTTTCCATATGAGCCTTGGTTTTCTCATTCCACTGTCACTATCTTCTTGGCCGATCATATGCCTTCACTTGGTTGTTTTACCCATTCCTAAGGAACCACTATGATGAGTGGTCTTGTTAGCCAACCACTTGACCTTTATCTTGTTCTGAGTAGTTCCACCATCACCATAACTAGTTGCTACCCTTTATACCACTCGTTCCTCCAGGAGGAGTCACCTTTCATTTCTTTTCTGACTCTCTAAAATTGAAAATATTGCCGAGACTCTTGTCGTTTTGAACTCGTTAAATGGCTGCGAAGCGATATCTACACAGTATACGTTTACCCCTTTTTCAGGCTGGGATAGATTATTTACGAAAAAGGAATACCTTAGCCTATCGCGACTAAGAGGTTCTCTCAGACATATTTTTCTACCTTTTCGGACCTGTGAGACTACCTACGAAAAGGGACTACTGGAGTTTTATTTTTTGCCTTCTTTTCAAACTCTCTAAACATGAAAATATGTCGAGTTATTCCTTTGTTAGACTCATTAAAACTGATGACATCGGACTCCGTCGTTATGACTTTATTCAAGTTCCTCCTTCCCAGGGCTCGTAAAATGTACTAGATTGGATTTGTCTGAAGGACAAACTTATATGACAGGCATATGGTATCCTCTTCAAGATAGTGTAACAATAAAGAGGTACTCGCAGAAAATGGTGGGGGAAAATGGAAGTTATTCATCAGTTGTGTCAGCAGTATGTCACTCTTGAACATGACACTTGTCTGCAGTTCGTGGCGGGTTGGGATATCTTCACTCTGTCACTTTGCCTCCATGGGTTTGGGAAATCTGTTTGCCTCTCATTCGATTACCAATTTTGTCAACATGACCTCTGATCTTATTTGAGTCAAATGCTGCCAAATTCCATAGTCGTTTCACTGATATGTTCAAGAGAAAATCCTTCTACAGTTTGTACATTCCCTGATCCTTTGTTTCAGTCTTGATTCACACTCATATTACCTTCTATGTCTCGGGTCGATGATGTGGGATTCATTATGACCCTCCTTAGACAGATCACTTCCTGTCGAATTTAGCTCATTATCCGGAAAGTTGATCTAGAGACTCCTTTCTAGTACCTTAGAGCTTGCATGCCCTAATGGCAAGTTCTTCACATTCAACAATAGGTTCACATAATTGGCCTTCGATCGGGTGATTTCACGGCTGTTCGACTTCAGCTCACTATTCAAACTCCGTGGATTGTACTAGTAGTACCTTGAGAGCCATTGAAATTATGGGTGGTTTCTCTCGCACTTTTTAATGGTTCACATCATTGACCGGTAATCAAGTGATTTTCTAGCATGTTTGACTTCAAAATGTCTATTCACGTGTTGGAATTTGTACTTTGATCGGGTGGTGTCGGAGCACAAGACCCTGGACTTCGATCACAAAATTCCAAGTTGCGATGAGTGATGATTCATTCATGATTATATACATGATTCCTTAGACGGATGGCTGCGCCCATGCCATGGATCTATTTCATATGATCCCTTCATTTGGATGGCTACATCCATGCCGAGGATCCATTCACATGATCCTTTTCTTGATGGATAGTTGCGACTATACCATGGATTCATGTATTTTCAACAGAGATTTTAGTTATGTATATGTATCTATGCTTGATTTGCAGGTCTCCCGACAGTAGCATTTGGTTCCTTGCACGTACTTGTAAAGCATTTCACCCCTCACTCATGTTCGGACTTCATACTTTAGGGGGCATCTGTTACACAATAATTTGTCACTGTTCCTGCAATCCCCATATTTCCCATTAGAGGGTCATTTATGTGACCAATAAGCAGTGTCATGCCTTGCAAATACCATCATTGCATCCCTTGCCATGAGGAAAACAATCCTTCTGTTGACCATTTCCTGAGCAAACCGCTAAAAACACATGTTTTTGCCTTGGCGCTGGTAGCCCGTTATGCCCTCATGCCAATGAGGAAGATTAACACTGAGCCCATGCCAGCTAGCACTCTGTCTCAGTGAGCTACCCACACCAATCTGTTTACGGAATTTTTTTCAAAAAAAGATGCTAAGTTTCAATCACAACAACTTCATGGATGAGTCATAGGGAGTGGTTCGGCTGAATAACCATGGCCTTCCTCCTTTGGCCTCCTGTTTCCAACTTATGGGGAGACCTCCCAAGGGATAAGGCCTCCCTTCCACTATTATAGGGATCCCAACCTCCTCCTCTCCTCTATAAATATAGCCATCTTCCATTGATGTGCTATTTGAACATGTTCTAATTGAACAGATAGCTAAAAATGTTAGCATAGAGAGAAGCAATCATAGTTTCGGGAGAAAAGTGCAAAGTGTGATTGTTTGTGTGTGTTGAGAACATAGTGAGATATTGGACCTTTGTTCATGAGGGTGTGGCAAATGTGCTTGGATATAGAACTGCCAAAGGAGAGCCTCAACATCAAGGCTTGGTTGTAAACTCCCCTTTTCTTTATCATAATACAATGCATCTGATGTTTATCTTCCACTCTTGTTTACAATAATAATGAGATTTCTAGCATTCCTTGATCAGTTAGATAGGTTGTAATTGTTTTAAGTTTTTCTTGGTTTTACGTTTATCATGGTGTCTTGATTGTCTATATAGGTAATCGAACGTTGGTATCATCGTGTATCGAGCTTGAGAAAAGCGACGGATCAAGAAGCATTGATGGAAGACGACAACATAGCATCGGAACGAGGTAGGTCATCTTCCTTGCTCTAAATTTAGTTTACAATCTAGGAAGGTAGATGTTAGTATGTTCCCGTAGTTGCTAGACCCACCCTAGGGCTAGAGGAATCACCTTTGTCCGCAGAGGGGATTTACCTGGACAACAAGAAAATTTTCTTGTTTGATCTGGGCTCACAAGAAAATTTGATTCTAGAATCCTTGGTTAAAAATTTAGGATTAGAGACCAAGCCTAATATGAAACCTTACCCTGTTAGTTGGGTGTGTGATAAAGCCAAATTATGTGTAACCAAATAGTGTAAGGCTATATTTTTTATTGCATCCAAACTAGTAGATGAGGTCGACCTTGATGTCGTACCTTTGGATATATGTGGTATTGTATTGGGGAGTCTCTATTCTTATGATAGGAAAGAAATTTTATTTCACCATGAAAACAAGTATCATCTCATGAAAGATGAGGTCGAATACATTGTTAGGGCTCATTGTCCCAAAATCAGTTCCAATCTAGTAAATGGAGGTCAAATGAAGAGGTTGGTTAATTCTAGCAAAGGGTGCATGCTCATGGTCGTGAGAGAAAAATATGCAAAGACATTTGATGCTTTCAAAGGCTGTGATCCCACTCATAGAAAGGAATTATATGAAATTGTTTCTAACTATTATGGGTTTTTTCAGGAACCAAGGGGCTTGCCTCCAAAACGTGAGATCCAACATGAGTTTCACTTGCAACAGGATGCTCCTTTACCAAACAATGGTATGTACAGTTTTTCATCCATTGAGATGGAGGAGATAAAGAAATGGGTACAAGATTTTTTTAACCAAAGGGTCATAAGACCAAGTTCTTATCCATGTGGCTCACATATTGTTTCGGTGCCAAAAAATTATGGAATAGGGAGGATTTGCATAGACTACAGGGAACTCAACAAAATAATGATGAAGAATTGATACCCTGTCCCTAGCATTGATGATCAATTGAAAAATGTTGTCTATTTCAGAAAACATGACTTGTGCAATGCTTATCATCGGGCCATGTTTGCATAACAATACGTATGGAATACTGCATTCAAGATGAAACATGGGTTGTTTGAATGGTTGGTGATTCCATTCAGACTAAGAAATTCTATGGCCAGATTCATGAGGGCGATGAATTCTATTTTCAAGCATTTTCTTAATGATTTTGTACTTGTGTATATTATGAAATTATTGTTTACATAAGGACATGGGATGATCATGTGTGTCATGTTAAGAATGCCTTGATGTTTTTAAAAGTGAAAAAGTTTATGTCAAAATGTCGAAGTGTGAATTTGGTAAGTCCTATTTGGTTTACTTGGGTCACATTGTTGGAGATGGATAATTGAAAATATATCCTTCTAAAATTGAGGTGATTGTAAAGTGGCCTAAACCCACAAATATTACAGAGCTCCATAGCTTTTCAATGCATTACAATATTGGATATGATTTATTTCCAACTTCTTTGTCATCACATCCCCTTTACATGCATTAACGAGTGTGAAGAAAACCTTTCAGAGGGGAGGAAAGAAGAAAAAACCTTTGATACACTAAAAGAGAAGATCAACACCACACTAGTTTTGGTATTACCAGATCTCCAGTATCCTTTTGAGATTGAGATAGATGCTAGTGGATACACCATGGGAGAATTATTGATGAAGAAAAGGAAACCAACATGTTACCATTCAAAGACATTCTCCCAAGTTGATGTGAACTATCCCACATACGATAGGGAGTTGTATGCCTTGGTTCAAAGAGTTAACAAGTGGAAGCACTACTTGATCGGCAAGGATTCCATCATTCACACAGATCACCATCCCTTGCAGTACCTTCAGTCGCAGACCAAGCTTCGACAAGAATGTCATTTCAGATGGATGGGATTCCTCGAGCAGCTTCACTTGGTAATAAAATACAAGAAGGGCACCAGCAGAAAAGTGGCATGTATGTTTTCTCACCCTCATAATTCCGCATCTATAATTTTTCAAAATTCTTCTTTATCTTTTAAAATTTTTGTTGAGAAGCATATTTATGATGATTATATTAAGGATATTTATGCAAAACTAATGCATGGATCACAGGTTGATAACTATCACATGTAGGGAAAATTATTGTACCACCTTGGAAAACATTGTATTCCCACAAATTTATTGGATACATGTAATCACAGGGGCACATACCTATCTTGTGTCAAGCCATTTTTGTGTAAAAAATGCATTGTGTCATTTACAGAGGTTTTTTTTTCACCTCACAAGAAAAATATTGTGACTCGATATCTAAAGGGATGTGTGTTGTGTTAATTTTGAAATCCTGCTAATAGAAAATTGGAGCTCTACACACCACTCCCTATTCTGAGTTGTCCATAGGAAAGTGTGACAATGGATTTTGTGGGTGGTTTGCCTTTTTCTAGGAGAGGTCATGATTATTTGTATGTCATTTTTTATCGATTTATAAAAATTTGTTTATTAATTCCTTGTAAAAATCAAGTTACTACCGAGAATAATTCTCATCTCTTCTTCCAATTTATATGGGTCTATTTTGACCTGCCCACATCCATTATGTCTGATCGAGACTCTCACTCTCTTGGAGAGTTTTGGACAAGTTTATGGAGAATAATGGAAACCAAGTTTAAGAGGAGCACAACATTTCATCCGCATACATAAGGACAAATAGATGTTTTCAGCCGCACGATGATACACTTACTCCAAGGCTATTGTGGCAAGCATCCCATGTTATGGGATGAGTATATTCCTTATGTGACAAACAAGCAGTGATTTCATCCACTTAGAGCTCACTATTTGACACATGCTTTGGTTATTTTCCAAAGGATCCTTTAGAAATGGTCTCTAGGAGAGATGAATATTCTAGTAGGAAAGATGACAGGAAAAAAGCGTGGAATTTGAATTAGTGGATTTAGATGATTCACCAGGCAGTGTAGGAGCAATTGGAGAAAATTCAAGCTCGATATAAAGCTCGACGTGACAAGAACCGATTCGATCACCAATTTCAGGTTGGGGACAAACTGTGGCTCCACATCAACAATGAAAATATGAAAGGGGAAGGAAATAATTTTTGGCCAATCTGATATGGTCGATTCAGCATATTAGAGAAGATTGGAGACAATGATTTTCATCTTTATTTTCCAGCATACATGCAGATGTACCCAGTGGAAAACGTTGAAAATTTGAAGCTTTATGAGCCTCCTTTGATCCTAAACACCGAATAGGTTTTAAAGGTTCCTACAGTGGATAATTTTTCACCTAAAGACTTGGACAAGCTACCAGAGGTCATCATTCTCGACAGGGAGATCGAGACCTCACCACAGGGAGCCTTGGAGTATCGTTGTATTGGCTTCAAAACAATGCATCCAATTAAGTCTTGATGGATGGACAGGAGAATCTGAGGGATCAATTCCCTCACTTTTTAATTAACTAATCAAGATTCTAATGGTCCAAAATCTCCTCAGTGGGGCTGAATGATTTGGGAGGATCTAGAAATACAAGTGGCCTTGAAAATAGATCAAAAATCAAATTCATCATATGGAAGTGAAGCTAAGACCATATCGTAGTGCTCATTGCCCTGATTCCAATGATGTGAATGCCACTCAAATCCAATTTCATGTGCTCAATTTATAGCTGGTCAAAGTTCAGTTCTTAATGAGGCAAAAATTTGGCAGCGACCTAACTCACAAAATCCAGCCACCGAAAAAAAAAGAAAAATTGTCTTACTTAATTTTTTTAGGGACCCTTATTTTTCAGGACGAAAATTTGAACAATTTTTTTTATTAAAAAACAAAACAAAAAAATAAATAGGGTGGCAGGTTGCCACCCCCACCACAAATTTATTATATATATAACAAAAAAAAATTAAAATCGGGGTGGAGGACCGCCACCCCCGCCACACCCCACAAAAACATACAATATATATATCATATATTGTGTGGGCATGCTGGAAAAGGAAAACCCGCCACACACCTTCGCGTAGTTTTTAAACACCACTAGGGTTAGCGGGGCTTGAACCCTCCTTGCCAGCCTGGCCAGCCCACCTCCCTGGTTGACCCAACCAAATACTATAAAAAAATTAATGTGGTGTTAAAACCATATTACAAGTTGGTCGAGCGGGGGTTGGAATTGCCGACCTCCCACACCAACTTTGGCCCTTGTTTCCAAAGGGCCAAACTGTCGACATTGCAATGTCTACCAACCACATAATATTTAAACCTTCACCTAAATGTGTTTGGCAGGTAGAGTGGTGGAGGAGTGGTGGCGGTACGGGCACAGAACCCTGAGCGACCCAGGGGTGTGGAACCCTTAGCGAGGGTATCATTAAGATGCTGAAAATATTCCCTTAGAGGGCCAGAGGTGCTAGAATCAAAATTGGACAATTTTATAGTCAATTTGGCTTGTTTTTGTACCAGGATTCCAACTTTACAATGCATTTCTCCATCCAAGCTCTCCATTTTCAGGTCATCATCCAAATTGGAAGTATAAGGGTAATTTTTGTAAATTTTCTTGTAACTGATTTCTTTGATGACACTTAATGAAAGAAGGCTTCCCCACTTTTCAGCAATGCACAAAGACGTAGCCCACATTGGGTGAACTCCGTAATCAAAGAGTTGTGTCCTTGATCTCATGTTTTCTTATGTTTTCTGCTTCTTTTCATGTGGTTTAAGTTACTTGGTTAATATGCTCAGTTATATGAATGCATCCTTGAAGTTAAAATATCTTGGATCAATTAGACTATTCCTTTCATCCTCATGCTTTCCAAGTATAAAAGAGGTTTTTAACCTCACATTGGTTCATTTTCTAGTTTGGGCCATTGTCCATTATTAATATGAAAGAGTTTTTTATGGTTTCCTTTTCTATTAACAATATGACATTGGTTGTGGAATTACTATTTTAATAGGTAATTACAAGTTTCATTGCTTGAAACTCTCTACTATTATTTTATTTTTACTGGATTAAGTTACCAAGATTTAACCCTAGTAATTTCAATGCAGAAGTTTCCAAGTTGTATTAGTTGTTTCAATAGATGGACTCATCTTTCATTTCAAAGGGAAATTTTTGTTCTCGACTCTCTTGGAGAATATTCAGGTAAATTTGCCTAAATGTATGTATGTTTCTTTCCAGCTTCATTTTTTAAACTAGTTTATTTTTCTATAGCAATACTGTGGCTAGGGTTTTCAATGTATTAACCATAACCTTCGAGAGCATAAATTTTATTTTTATTTCATTGAGATCCAATTAAAGGTCTTGACCATTGATATATTGATATGAGAAAAGTCGTTAATTTTTTCTACTTGGCATATATTTGTATAAGGCTTTGTTTCCTTCCAATTAGGTTTTAACCCTATAGGTGTGTTCTACATTCTTTCTTCTCCGATTTTGACATAGGTTTATTAAAGGATTATAAAACCTCACCAAATTTCATTTGTCTTTCCACAAAGTTTTTTATTTTTATTTTCTGAGTTTAACCATAACTATGAATTTTGATTCCTATTAATATATATATTTTTTACAACCTACAGGGTTAACAAAAGGAATTCTATTTATGGATATGTCTTCATGTTAATACCCTTCAGAAATCTATATTTAATTCATACACTATTATAAATCGCTCATACTTTAAAATATAATGGAGTTTGTGTTTGATGTGCATTCATAGGTAATTACATCTTTAAGATTAATTTTGAAAGTTTTTCCTTTGATTGTGTAGTTTGAAGCCTTCCTACTACTCATGGAGATTTCATCTTCTTCCTTCCAAGTCAGATGATCTCGAAACACCTCGATTACTTCTTTGAATGTGTGTGACTCTGTGTTCAAGGAAAAATACTATGTGTGTGACTGTATGTTCAAGGAAACATGATCGCACGATCACATAACAAATAAGAGAAAGAAATCAATCGATCACACAACACAAGATGTATATGGGGAAAGAGATTGCTCAAAACCCCTCTATATATTTATTACATGTGATAAAGATCATGAAAATATAAAATGTTATTCCTCACACTGAGAAACCTTTGCACTCTATTGACTGTCTCACTCCAATCTTGCTTGAATCTGGCTTGCAATCTAAGAAAAATCGGTCAAGTATTTAACCTTTTCCTTGCCTCTACCTAGCATGACTTTCTTACACATTCTTGGGCTAATTGAGCCTGTATTAATTAGGAAAATTACCAATTAACAATTTCACAATCCTCCGGGGCCTTCCTAATGACCTCATGCATGACAGGTACAATTTCTAATAGTACAAATGATAGATCTCTTCCCTTTAACCTCAAACTCAACTGGGCCTTCCATAGAAATGAGATCCAAAAGATATTTATAGAGAATTATCAGTTATATGATTGATAAATGCATGTGAATTAAGTCTAATTTAATTCACTAGACCTCTCACTAGCTCATCTCTCAGTTAGAACTAGTTAAACTGATTTTAACTCAAATAATTGAGTTAACTAATTACAACTCACAAATAACTATATCTGGATCCCCTAAAAATACAAAATCCCTTTTCATGCATCCTCTTAGACCTCTAACTCGAATTTCCTAAGATAACTAAGTCTTCCTAACTCAACTAACTAATACAACTTATCATGAGATTAAATTAAAATTTCATTTCAATTTAATTAAGGGAAAATTAAATCAAAAGCCTCATATGGTAGCCATTTCTGGATGCCATTTTCTGGCTTTCAGTTCTGGATATCATTTATGGAAGCCAGTTTCACTGTTTCTTGTTGAAAATTCCAACACTCCCTCTCAACAAGAAAATAATTAAATCTATATCGATCTGGTACCTTTGGAATGTTCTACATGCAACACTTCTCTAGCGTTGTTTACTCTTGCAACTCTTGAAACTGAATAGCCTCCCAAAAACTAAATCAATATGATTCATCTTTCATCAAACTCTCTCAATGCTATTGGTTACTACAATGTCTACTGAAATATCTGTGTTGTTGTTGTCTCTGCATCTATGCCCTCTGTAATTCTTCCAAATTTGATATGTGCTCCATTATCTGACATATATTACTCTGACTTTTGTCTTCCTGAAATTTTACTATAGCAATCTACTTGATCCTTCCTACTACTATGTACTTTGGGCTCCTCGTAGTTAGGTTCAATCCATGAGACACGCCATCTCACAAGTTCCTGCCCAGATTTTGTTGGAATCATGATTTTCGTTAGACCAAAACCCACAAGCGTTAGTCTCCACTACAATCACTAGAGTTACGATCCATGAGAGGTGGTTAGCCCATGTCGCGAAACATACAGGGAGCATTGAACCCAATGTCCAACAATATCCCCCCAACGTGAGCCGGGTGAGCTTCAAACTTGAGACCTCTCGCTCTGATACCACTTGTTGGAATCATGATTATCGTTAGACCAAAACCCGCAGGCATTAGTCTCTGCTACAATCGTGAGAGTTAGGATCCACGAGAGGCAGTTAGTCCATGTTACTAAACACACGAGGAGCATTGAACCCAATGTCCAACATATTTCTTCTCTTGGGATTATGTTTGCCCATTGCCCCACCTCTCACCTGGAGGTTTAACTACATGTTCTCCCTCTTACCATCTGGCTTGAAATTCCCCCCTACTAGAGGCATCTACTTGAGTGGACACTTCCACTTAGTCTCCTCTCTGCTTCTCCAATTGTGGTGGCTCCGCAATATTTTGAGACTGCTCTTGAGGATAGATGTTAAGAGGCTCCCTCTCAACCACCAAGTCACTAACCTCTGCTTTGCTCCTAAAGGATTTTCATGCATCCTCAACCTCAAGAGCATACAGTTTCTTGACTCTTGCACTGATCTGTTTCACCTATCCTATGGAGATGTGTCTAAGGAACACCTTTCGTTTTCTAAATATGACATCATAACCACAGTCTTCCAATACCTCTACGGAGAAAATATTCTTCCTTAGTCCTGGAACATACAAAACATCTTTCAGTCAGAGAGGGGAGCCAGACTATGTCTAAAAGGTAAATATACCTATGTCGGTCAATCTATACCCCCCATCATCTCCAAAATCTATGTTTTGTTGGAGGTCCTTCTCCTCCAAGTCACTAAAGAGATCTCTATTCCCTATCATATGGAATGAAGCATCGCTATCTAGATAACACATGCATCCCATTACAGTGTTGGACATGCATGCAATGAGAGTAAGATAAAGCTCAAACTGTGAAGATAGGGCTTCACCCACTACAAATGCGGGCTCCTTCTTGCTTGACTTATTCTGTGGACAATTCGAGGCATGGTCTATGTGCTCGTGACAGTGAAAACACTTGATCTTGGACAAGTATCTCTTTCCACCTTTTCCTTAGGACTTATTTCCCTTGCCTTTCTTACCTTTTACCACCAATAAAAATATTCTTCTTTTTCTTTTCTAAAGGTCCCATCTTTGTTGCTCCACCTTATCTCTTTTATTACCAAGTCATACCACAAATTCTCCCAGTCTGGTAACTTCTCCCTCCCATTCACAGATTCCTGGAAACTATGCAAGCCCCTCGGAAGGCTTAGAAGTTATAGGATCACCGAATCATCATCAAAAATAGTCACCCGAACACTTCCAAGATCATATTGACACTGAGTGAACTTCATCAAGTATTTCTGGATTGTGTCTCCCTCCTCCATCTTGATCTTTCTGAGCTTGTATTTCAACACCAACTTCCTATGGTCACTACTATTATGAAACAAATCTGTCAAGGAATTCCACATATAATATGGAGTCACCTTCGCATGGAGACTCGAGACAGTAGGATCTCGAACTCCCTCTAGCAAGATCCTTCTCGCCTTTTCTACCTTCTTCTTCCATGCATCAATATTTTGAGCATCTATTGCTACGGGCTTGGAATTATCAGTATCTATGAGTTCCTTCAACCTGTTTTCCTCCAACATTTCATCCATCCTGTCCTTCGATGCTATGTAATTCAAATTTCCCTCAAAAACATATTCGAGTCTCAAGCCATTGAAATAAATCTTCATCTTCTTTTGGGTCCTAAAGATTAAATCTGTAAATTTGAACATATTCAAGAAAAAACTTTATTCTTCTCTTCTATTTTGGTTCATGTCACTCTAATACCATGTATAAAATATGTAACAATGGGATTCAATATGATCTTATAATGTACTAAAAAAATATATTGAATCCTTCTAAAATTTATAGAAACAAAACATGATCGCTATCACAAACCAAGTAAGAGAAAGAAATCAATCGATCACACAACACAAGATGTATCTAGGGAAAGAAACTGCTCGAAACCCCTCTATCTCTATATTTCATATGGTCAATATCATGAAACAAGAAAATGGTATTCCTCACACTAAGAAGCCTCTGCACTCTATTGACTGTCTCACTCTGATCTTGCTCGAATCTGGCTTGCAATATAAGAAAAACCAGTCAAGTGTTTAACCGTTTTCTTGCCTCTACCTAGCCTTCCTCGCTTATCAATTCTTGGGCTAATTGAGCCCATATTAATTATTAAAATACCAATTAATGATTGCACAATCCTTCAGGGCCTTCTCGATGACCTCATGCATGACCTGTACAATTTTCTAATAGTACAACTGATAGATCTCTTCCCTTTAACCTCAATCTCAACTGGGCCTTCCTTAGAACTGAAATACAACAGCTATTTATGGTGAATTATAGCTTAACTAATTGACCACTGCATGTGAATTAAATCTAATTTAATTCACTAGACATATCACAAGCTCATCTCTTAGTTAGAACTAGTTAAAATGATTTCAACTAAAATACTTGAGTTAACTAATTACAACTCACAAATAACTATATCTAGACCCCCGAAAAATAGAAAATCCATTTGCATGCATCCTATTAGACCTATAACTCAAATTTTCTAAGCTAATTAAGTCTTCTTGACTCAGTTAACTAGTATAAGTTGTCATGATATGAAATTACAATTTTGCTTTCAATTTAATTAAGGGAAAATTAAATCAAAAGCCTCATATGGTAGCCATTTCTGGGTGCCATTTTCTGGATTTCGTTTATGGATGCCAATTCCACTTTTCCTTGTTTCAAATTTCAACATTTTGTTAGTGATTGTATCCTAACACTTATATATATATATATATATATATATATATATATATATATATATATATATATATATATATATATATATATATATATATTATATATATATATATATATATATAAGTGTTAGGATACAATCACAAACAAAATGGGTTAGAACTAGGTTACTCTCTAATTTAATATCTAAATATTAACTAAGTCATAAGGACAAAGACTGAAGAAGAGAAGAAGGCAATATAGAAAAAAAAATGTATAAATTTATTACGTACACATACAATAGTGTAAAAATATACTGTGATTTCAACATTTTGTTAGTGATTGTATCCTAACACTTGTATATATATATACAAGTGTCAGGATACAATCACAAACAAAATGGGTTAGAACTAGGTTACTCTCTAATTTAATATCTAAATATTAACTAAGTCATAAGGACAAAGACTGAAGAAGAGAAGAAGGAAATATAGAAAAAAAAATGTATAAATTTATTACGTACACATAAAATAGTGTAAAAATATACTGTGATTTCAACATTTTGTTAGTGATTGTATCCTAACACTTGTATATATATATATATATATATATATATATATATATATATATATATATATATATATATATAAGTGTTAGGATACAATCAGAAACAAAATGGGTTAGAACTAGGTTACTCTCTAATTTAATATCTAAATATTAACTAAGTCATAAGGACAAAGACTGAAGAATAGAAGAAGGAAATATAGAAAAAAAAATGTATAAATTTATTATGTACACATACAATAGTGTAAAAATATACTGTGATTTCTAAGCATAAAGATTTAGAACATATGTTGATGAGATTAATTAAGTCATAAAACACATATTTCATTAAAATTGAAAAACTTTTATTATAAAGACATCACTAGAACTAAGTATTTTTTGTTGTTTTGAAACTCTAGATTCACTAACTAATTCAACATTTAATGAAATATCTATTATAAGGAAAAATACTGAAGAATAAAGCAAGACAATAAAGAATGTATACATTTATTACATACACCTACATTAGTGTAAATCTACACTAAGATTTCTAAGTATAAAGACTTAGAACATACATTTATGAGATGTTCAAGTGAAAAAGAGTAAGATACTATTGTATTATATAAGTAATATATAAAGGGTAAAAAAAAACATGAGATATTTAGTATTAAACACCAAAGTAAGAACCAATAACCTCCAAATGTTTTTTTTCTAGAAAAATAATTGATTTATGTAAACATAGTAATTTTTTTACACTAGTAATTGAAGAACCTTTATTCTTCAAATCTACAATATAGAGACACGAGTTTATGAATGCATAAAAGGAATAGATACAATCATATAATTCAAGAGTTAAAAACATAACATTTTCATTAGTAATGAAGAATATGCTACAATTTCAATGTTGGTCGAAAATGACGATAATATGTTACAACTATTAAATATTTTTTTGGTTAAAAATACCCTTAAACAAGATACATTTCTTGCCATAAAAATATTTTAGATTATAATATTCCTAAAAGGAAGAAAACTGAAACTTTAGTTTATGAACTGAAAAAAATAAATAAATAAATAAATAAAAATAAATAAATCTAGAAAACCATAGTATTTTTCCTTGAACAGAGAGTCCCACAAATGCAGAGAAGCAATCGAGGTGTTTCAGGATCATTTGACCTAGAAGAAGAAGTTGAAATCTCCATGAGAGGTAGGAAGGCTTCAAACTACACAATCAAAGGAAAAACTTTCAAAATTAATCTTGAAGATGTAATTACGTGTGAATACATATCAAACACAAATGCCATTATATTTTAAAGTATGATTGATTTATGATAATGCATGACATACATATAGAGTTTTGAAGGGTATTAACCTGAAGATATCTCCTTAAATAAAACTCCTTGCCATAACCCTACAAATTGTAAAAAAAATTCTATTAATAGAAATCAAAATTCATAGTTATGGTTAAACTCAGAAAATACAAAAGAAAAAACTTTGTGGAAAGACGACTTAAATTTGGATAGGTTTATAATCATGTAATAATCCTATGTCAAAATTAGAGAAGAACAAATGGAAAACTATCTACAATAACACACCTACAAGGTTAAATCGTAATTGAAAAGAAACAAAGCCTTATAAAGATATTCCAAGTAGAAAAAATTAATGACTATTCTCATATCAGTGTATGAGTGGTCAAGACCTTTAATTGGATCTCAATGAATTAAAAATAAAATGTGTGCTCTAGAAGGTTAGGGTTAATACATTGAAAACCGTAGCCATAGTATTGCTAGAGAATTGAAACTAGATTAAAAAATTAACCTCGAAAGAAACATACATACATTTACCGAAATTTACCTTAATAAAGGTTAACTCATCCCCCAAGAGAGTCGAGAATGAAAATTTCTCGTAGAAATGAAAGCTGAGGCCATCTATGGAAACCAGTAATACAACTTGAAACGAGTAATACAACTTGGAAACTTCTACATTGAAACTACTAAGGTTAAAACTTGGTAAATTAGTCCTGTAAAAATAAAATAATAGTAGATACTTTCAAATGAGGAAAGTTATAATTACCTATCAAAATAGTAATTGCATAACCAATGTCATCTTGTTACTAGCAAAGGAAACCATAAAACTCTTTCATATTAATTATGGCCAAGGGAGCAAACTAGAAAATGAACGAAAGTGAAGTCAAGAACCTATGTTATACGTGGAAAGAACGAGGATGAAAGGAATAGGTTAATATAGAGAAAAAAGTTGCAAAAATTATAAAGCAACGTATATACCTTCAATGAAAATCAAAGAAGTTACCTATGGTGAAACCCCATAAAATAACAGAAGTTCTTAACAAAACATTCCACCCCAGAATTTCGACAAAGGAAGGCTTGCAAAAACTAGAAAACTTCAATTTCTACATAAATTGTATTGTGGGGAAGTTAAGGTAGGGTTTAGTTGTGGAAAATGTAGGTATTTATTCTTAGAAATCATAGTATATATTTACATTACTATAGGTGTATGTAATAAATGTATACATTTTTTTTCTATCTTGTCTTTCTTTCTTCTTCAGTCTTTGTCCTTATGACTTACTTAATATTTAGAGATTAAATGAGAGAGACCTTGTTCTAAGCCCTTTTGTTAGTGATTGTATTCCAACACTTATATATATATATATATATATATATATATATATATATATATATATATATATATATATATATATATATATTTATATATATATATATTTATATATATATATATATATTTATATTTATATTTATATTTATATTTATATATTTCAGGTCATTTTGACCTAAAGATAATTTTTGGTTTAACTCTACTCTAAAAGAATAATATTATATCTTCTCATCTCTCTAACATACTGATAAAAAGAATTCATAAAAAAAACAAACTAATCATTTCTATTTTCTTTGAAGTTTACACAATAATATAAGTTTGGGATATCTTGAGCAAAAAAAATTATTAGTTGATGTCCCTTGTTTCTTTTCAACATATACCTTAACTTTTCTTTAAAATTATTAATCTGGAAACTAAAAGTGGCACTAACCAGCTCCTCCTAGGAATCCATTTTTAGCTATCTTGCCACTCTATTTTCCTTTCACTGGTTTTCCTATGTGAATTCTCATTTTTTTGAAAAAATACAAGATAGATTACCCCACTACCAAAACACCTAGTGGTTGGTAACTACGAAGTTAATGATAAATCATTTCCATGACCATTTATAATCTAATCATTTAGATTAGACTCCTAGGACATAATTAATTGGGGTAAACAATATCCAACATTAACTTGCAACTTTATTTCTTTCACCCAAGTATAGCTTTAGCATTAATTCCCAGATTCCTTTATTTTATTAAGAACATAATAATTAAAAATTTAAATTTAACATTTATCAATAATAAAACACTAATAAAATAGTTCTAAATAGGTCTTCAAATTTAAACCATGATCACAATAATCATAGACAAATTTACAACATAAACTTTAAGTAAGGGGATATCACAGGATTCTCTTTGAAACATTACAAATTCTCTCGAAAAATATATTGACAAAGAAAAACATAGAGACTCTATCTATGCTTGCAATAGGATTTGTGTTGAATATGACATTGAGAAGGGAATCCATGAAGCAATCCAACTTTCCTTGGATAACTAGCCTTTTATTTACACAGTGGATTATGACCATACTCTATTAAACGAAAATTATTTAATGAGTATGGCTATTTTTCCAAGGATTTCCCTAAAAAGGAATATGTTAAACTTATCCAGGAGGATGAAAGGAAGTGGAAGCCACAAAAAAGGAGGAAAGGTAAAAATAGATAGCTTAGGAAAAGAGGGCAAACCTCCCCCCCCTCCCCCCCAATCCTCTCCCCCCAAGGAGTTCCTTCATCCCCTTGTCTAGGTGTATTCAAGAGGAAAGGAGCTATTATTAGAAGCGAGAGAAAATGTAGAAAGGAGCTCAAATAAATATGCATCATTGGAAAATGTGTCACCCCCCCCTCTCCCCCCAATCTTCAAGCTCCAATATGATTTTTCCTTCCTCGTTAAGTTCTGGAAATATAGTTTGAGCTGGGAGCTTGCCACCTTTAACCTTATTTAAGCATGAAACATGGAAAAATAGGTGTACTCCTGAAGATGCACGGAACTCCAATTTGTATTCCATAGTACCAATATTTTGCAACACCTTGTAAGGGTCATAGTACTTGGGTGTTAATTTATTATCCTTCTTAACTTGCTTAAGGGGCATTTGTTTGTATGGTTCTAGTTGTAAAAATAACTAATTTACCACATCAAAACTTCTTTCAGTGCGATGTTAATCTACCTGTTGTTCCATTCAATTTTGTGTTAGAGTCAAGTTATCCTTTAAGAGTTAGAGAACTTGTTGTCGATGCTCGATGTGATATTCCATTACTTGAACCTTAAAATTGTTTCTTAAAGATGATGTGATGGACAGTGAATTATATCCATAAAGCTCCATAAATGGGGTCATTTTTTAGACTATATGGAATGAAGTGTTATACCACCATTCTACCATAGGTAACCACTTGAGCTTTTGTGTTTATTTATCAAATATAGAGAAACAAAGATATATTTCCAAACATTTTCTCACTATCTATGTTTTCTCATCGTATTGAGGATGATAATATGAGCTATGATTAATTGAGTACCAAGAAAAGAAAATAATTCTATCTAAATATTTAGAGTGAAAATGGGATCTTTGTAACTTACAATAATCTTTATGTTTCCATGTAGTTTTTTACTTGTTTCCACAAATGCAGTAGAAAATTTATTGGATTTGAAAGGATGAGATAGTGCACAAAAGTGTGCATACTTGGTAATTCTATCAACTACCACCATGATGACACTCTTTCCTTCAGACTTGGGTAAACGTGTGAAAAATCTATTAAAAACTCCTCCTAATGCTGACTTGGAATGGATTATGGTTGTAAGAGACTCACAGTTTTAATTATCTCAACTTTATTTTCTTAGAAAACCAAATATTCTCCTACAAACTCATGAATAAAAGATTGAAGAATATCCAAAAAAAATCCTTCTTGACCCTGTGGTAATTTTTTTTAAATCCTAAGTTCCCTCCTATATGAGAGGTGTGCAATTCCAAAAGAACATTTTTTTTGGTTGGGAGTTCTTACATAGATATAAGTGTTGTTTGTACCATATTGAATCATTTTTCTAGATAAATGTATCAGATGCAATGGGATCTTGCTGAAACTTTTGAATGATAATCCATGCCTCTTTTTCATTCATCCATTCATCCCTTGCTCTAGTTATCTAGTCAAGTTGGATAATATAAATGGCATAAGGAAATTCTTCCACATCCTCATCCCTTCTTGAGAGTGCATCTCCAGCTACATTTTGCTTCCCGCTTTTGTAGATGATTTCAAATTCATAACGCAACATCTTGGTGACCCATTTTTTATCCTATTCTAAAGATAATCTTTGTTCCAATAAGTATTTAATATTATCATGATTTTTCTTTACCTTGAAGTGCCTTTCTATTAGGTAAGGGTGTCATTTCTTCAAAGCATGTAATATTGCCAACATTTCCTTTTGATAAATAGGCTTGTGTAAATACTTTCCCTTGATTGGACGACTTTAAAATAAATGGGTATTCCTTATTGTATTAAAACAACACCAATTGTATTTCCTAAGGCATCACATTCCACAATAAAGGTTTCTTTGAATTCTAGTGTAGCTAATACCAAAGCTCAACGCGTTGCCTCTTTAATATGTTCAAAGGCCTTAGCTTCTTTTCAAGTCCAAAAAAATGCATATTTTTTCAATAATTTTGTTTGTGGTGTTGTTATTTTCCATAATCCTTAACAAACTTATGATATTACCTTGTCAACCCAAGAAATCCTAGAATATTCCTTAAGGTTGTGGGGATTTAACATTCCTTTGTGGCTTTAATTTTGTTAGGGTCTACCTTAACACCCTCATGAGATACAATATGACCCAAATATTGCACTTCCTGTACCCCAAAGTAACAGTTGGAGGTTTTTGCATACAATTGTTTCTCCTCCAATAGTTTGAGCACATTGTCAACATCTTGAACATGATATTTCCAACACTTGTTGTAGATTAGAATATCATCAAAAAATACCAGCACAAATTTTCTAAGGGTTTGAAAATGGAATTCATCAAACCTTGAAATTTGTAAGACGCATTAGTAAGTTCAAAAGGCATGATGAAAAATTATAACAATCTTCATGAGTTCTAAATGTTGTTTTTATAATTCCTTATGTCTTCATTCTATTTTGATGATATCCTGAGCGAAGATCCAACTTGGGGAAGTAAATTTCCCCACGTAGTTCATCCAATAATTCATCAATCATAGGAATGAGAAATTTATCTTTAATAGTGAGCTTATTGATATCTCTATAATTCACACACATACATCATGATCCATCATTATTATGAACTAATTATAATGTAGAAGAGAAAGAACATTGGCTAGGTTGAATTATACATCCCTCTAGAATTTCTACAACCATACATTCAATTTCACTCTTATGGGCATAGGGATATTATGATAAGGTCTATTGTTTGGAGAAACACTTTTTGAAATCAGGTGAATAGCATGATAATGATCATTAATAGGTGGGAGAGATTTGGGAGTCTCAAATACCTTGGAATTAATGTCAAGGAATCTTTGGATATCTAGAGAAATGGATGACTTAGATGTTTGAACATCCAGTGAGCATATTTTTTCAGTTACCTTGCATTATTCCTTCTTCAAAATATTTTTCATGCCATTAGAATTTATTATCTTCCCAGGTTTCCCTGTAATACCCATTAATTCAATTCCCTTTACGTCCCAGAAAAAAGTTTAGTAAAGTTCTTGAAAATTAAAAGATATTGTCACCAAATATTGTAGCCATTGGACTCCTAATACAACATTAACACCACCCATTGGAATGGAAAGCGTTGGAATATTAAATACATATTACCCCATGGTTATATTTAAATTATGGCGCTTCCTTGAGAAATTTATATTTCCTCCATCTGCAACCATCACTTGGCACTCTAGTGCTAGGTATAGAAAGAAATTAAAATCCTTGCCTCTAATACAATGAATAAAATTATGGGTAATACCTAAATCAATAAGAATTGTTACCTTTTTCTTATTGATATATACTTCTATATTGAGAGTTTGATAAGTGGTAATTCTAACCATTTCATTACAATATATGGTCAAATTTATTTCTTATTTTTCAACCCCTAGGGTTGGTTAGTATATATTCGTCTTTTTGTGTTTTTTGTTTATTTTCTTCTGCCTCTCCACAATATTTGTAAAATAATTCCTTCTCAGCACACTTATAGTCTTTAGTGTATTTTCTATCACAAATGTAACAAATCCCCTTTTCTCTTTTTTCCTCCAATTGTTGTGGTGTCAACCTTGTAGGTTTTGGGAGGCTAGGAGTGGAAACACTTCCACCTTTATAGTTGTGAGTGGTAGACCTCCTTGTTGCCATAATTTTTCTTTCCACTTTTCTTGACACCTTGAATGCATTCTCAAATGACTTTGTTTCCCAAAGGAAAACCTCATATTGGATTTTATTCTTTAAGTTCCCTAGAAAGACATCAATTGGATGATCCTCTAGAATACTAGTTACCTTGATATTCACTCTTTAGAAGTACTCAATGTCCCTCAAAATTGAACCCTTTTGTTTGATATTTACCAATTGGATAAAGAAGGTATTGTTATTTTTATCCTCATAATGTGAAATCAATCCTCTGTAAACAAATTCCAAGTGACAATTAATTTACAAGAACAAATCCATTGATACCTCACAAACTGATTGAGTTCTAAATATAGAGATGCAATGCGTACCTTTTGTGTGTGTTGTGCATCATGAAGGTCAAAGAACTGATCCATATATAGTATCCATGTTACCGAATCCTTGTCATCAAACTTCCTCATACTGATCCTTAAAATATGGTTGGCCTTAAGCCCAAAGTTAGAGTCTTGGAAATGATGATTCACATTCCTTTTTTTCTCATCATGAGTTTCATGTAATACCTTATCACCACTAGGACGCATTTATTATAGCAACATTTTCAAACCTTCCCTTAAACATTCAATTTTGTATTTTAAGCCATCCTTAAAACATACCCTGTCCTTTTCCTATTTTTTCTTCTATGTTTGATTCTAAACCATTCATTATGGATTTCATTTCATCTTTGGTTTCTCTTTGTTGCACTTGGTCTTGTAAATTTGTTATTTCATTTCTTCTTCTTCTTCATGTGTCATATTAGATATTTATTAGGGCTTGATGGGTGTATAATGTTTTTGTTTTGGAGGAATTGTGGAACTAATTAATGATACCAATGCTTAATTATTCCATTTGAATCACTTCACACTGATTTTTCAAACAAAAGTTATGCAAATTTAAAAACACACACCTTTCAAGAGTCTGATTAGCTTGTTAAGTTGGTTGAACATGAAATTGTTGGATATCTATGATTTAGGTCTTCCAAGATCTAAAATTAAGTCCCGTGGTAGCCTTATATGTCTAATTTCTAATTCCACAAGTCATAGCGATATTGGATTCTTCAAGATATAGTTATCCTAAATCTCCAACAATGACTTTAGTATGGACTGGTCCAGTAGAGAGAATTTGTATGGGATGCTACATGTCACTATTTCACCCTTTAGCCCTGAAAATCCTACCCAAAAACAAAAATATGTTCAATTTCATTAACAATTTAGGAAATTCAAATCTGATGCTCAAGGATAAATTTATGACAATTTCCCTTGGAAACCTAGTTTAGTCAATTTAATGTATTAAACTGCTATCATAAATTATCGGTCGAGGTTAGTAATTTGATGAAGTGTGGTGCACTATATATGCTTAGATAACCTTTTTTTCTTACTTCGTTGTGTATGTTCTATATTGTTTTGGGGGTTTTGTATCTTATTCCTAAAGTTTTAAGAATTGAAATTGGTCTAAGAAATGAAATCTATGCTTCTACATGAAATCTTTAAATGCTAGTCAACAACCAAATCTAAATGAATTTTAATGATGAAAATTGATTCTTAAAGAAGGAAGAAAAGGAAATGTTGTTTTTATTCTAAGAAAAGGAATTGAATTAAAAATGTATTTTAATGAAATGAATGAAATATGAAATCTAAAAGAAGGAAGAAAAGGAAATGTTAATTAACTAATCTAAATTGCATAAAAATAAACCAAACTTTGAATGGTTAAAACATTAGATTTATCTAGGTCATCAAAACATTTATAAGAAGTATTTAATTGATTTAAAGCAGAGCACTATTCTAAATCTAATTGAATTCAAATGACTAATATGAAATCATTTTTCTATATTATTCATTGAAAGCTTTAATTTTATGAAAACAAATCATTTGATATATTTTAAAACACAATTCTAATCTAACGCTATCCTAGAATTAAATCTAAGAATGTTTGAAAGATAAATTTAATCTAATTCTATTCCATGGATTGAAAGCATAAATTTTATTGCTAAGAACTTAAATGACAGTGTTGATTGAAATCAAAGGTAAGTGAAAATCATGTTTAAAATAAAACTAATATTGTTGTATGACCGAATTAGAAAATGACAGAGTCACATTCTTGAGATGACTTAGAGAGCATAAGATTACACAATCAACTCGAAATGAAAATAACTAATTTCAGAAAGCATTCATGTAACTAATCTATAAAACAGTAAGAAATTTAAACTATGAATTGACAAGAATCTGAGTATATAAAAATAATGTGAATTTAACTATGAATTGAAAAGAATGAAACTACAAATCAACAGGAATTTAAATGACAAAAATTAAACTACAAAACGATTAAAAAAACCTCCTTTCCATGTAGGGGCCCTCTGCAACAGAATGAGTCAGAAATATACTTAGAATATGCACACATAAAAATATCTAGAGCTGGTATTCTTATTAGCAAAACATAGTTTGAAATCATACACCGAATTATCACAAAAATTAGACTATTTCCTAGTTCCAACAGATGAGTATTTATACATATTTTTGGATGTTATTGTTTAAGGAATTTCTGCCTATAGATAACAAATAAAACTGAAATTATAAGTTTAAATAGAAGCAAATTATTCATAGCTATCTCTCGATTTGCTATGTCATAGCAAATCGAGAGTCTTTTGTCTGTTGATCTCGTTCTTTGACCGATATTGACCGCGATCGTAGGCATGATTCCTCTTTGAATTCTAACAGGTAAGTGGGATATGATCCATGTGTGGATCATTCCAGAGGTACCCATATGACTCGATTCCTTATTTTCTTCTTAAAACCTGTCAAACAATAATGGTGGCTAAAGAAACAAAGGTTAGCTATAGAATTGCATGAATTCTATAGCTAATTATAGAAATTCATCTAAATAATAAGAAATATTATAATATAAAGTATAGATCATCTAAATGACTTCTCTGATGTGGAATATTTCAATTATCACTGAGAAAAATGAAGAAGAAATGATGGAAAAGGGTGTGAAATTAAGAACAGTTTTGAGGTTCAATAACCTGTTTGAGATTAAATTATGGAATATACGAAAACCCTAACTTCCTTGGATGATATCACTGAAAATATAGTGAACCAATTTCTGAAATTGTAATCATATTTTTTTTGGGATTTCATATCCACATGGAACAAATTTGATGGTTTGAAGCTTCACAAACAAAAAAACATTACAGTGAAAATTCCAAAATGGTTTGTTTGAAGCAGAGAAACCCTAGAACCAAGAGCTATAATTCCAAATGTTATGTAATGATATCAAAATAGCACAAAAACATAGGCAAAAATAGATTAATCACTAGATAATAAGCCATTTCGAGGGGGAATCTCCCTTTACATCACATAAATAAGCAGTTTCTGACTGATTCAAATGACAATACCTCCTTTATATATATAGGAGTCTAAAGGGTCAAAATATAATTAGGGCCTACATAAAAATAGTAATGTAAGATTCAATAATAACATTAGTGGGTTTCTATCAAGCACAACAATAACAATAAGGTGGATACAATAGCATTATAGGGACTTAACATCTAAAAGGAAAAAAATAAAGAATGGATTTGGGAAAAGCATAAATCCAAAAAGAGGTGAGTGGATCAAGGTTGCTACAATCCTAAGGGAGTCTTCCATCAAATGGAGGAGGTTGTAGTTGTCAAGGAACTATTGATCAAGAACAAAAAAATATTTGAAGAAATGCGCAAGATAATTAAGGAGGAAGATGAAATATTGAGACAATTGACAATCCTATGGCTTAAGGCTAGGAATAGGAACACACAAAAATTACACAAGTAGGAAAAAATGTACGAAAGGTGGAATAGGTTAAAAATGATGGAGGTCAATGGGGAGGTTACTTTTGATATTCATAAAAATAAAATCAGCAACCTTGTCACATTTTGAATTCTTTTATAATGATTTGAGTGCTCCATCAAATCATGCAATAGAGGACTTTGTCTCTCATGTTCCTTAATCAATTTTCGCAGAATAAAATTCTTGACTAATGAAGCCCATAACCTAAGAAGAAATTCGAAAATTAGTATGATACTTTGAACCATATAATGCCCTAGGTTTGGATGGCTTCACTCACCATTATATACCAATTGTGTTGGAACATGATTAAATTTGATCTTTGCAGAATGGTAAATTTCCTCCAAACATCAATTAATATGAGTGGTGCTCTCAAATATTCATTCTTGGTGTTGGTCCCCAAAGAGGTGAGGTCCCATTCCTTCTCTTGATTGATCCTCCTTATATAATTTCTCTTACAAAATTATTTCTAAGATTATTTCTCAAAGGCTTAACCCACTCATGTCCCCATTTATTTTGGAGAATCAAGGGGTTTCTGTTGGTTAGTGACAAATTATCATAGTTATTTTATTACAGGAAGTGATTCACTCTAGAAAATTTAGGAGAGATAAAGGAATGGTAATAAATCTTGATATCCCAAACACATTTGATAGGTTCATACTCTCTTTGCTTTATTTTATTATACATAGTATAGGGTTCTTGGAGGAATTGATTAAATGGATTAATTTTTGCATCTCAATACCATGGATATCCACTTTGATAAATGTTTCTCTTGTGGGTTTTTTAAAGCCCCTAGAGGAATGAGGAAAGGATGCCCTCTTTCCCCCTTCTTATGCATTTTAAAGTTTTAATTCTTCAGTAAGAATTTGTAATTTTAAAGAAGAATGAACTCCCTCAGTAGGATTATATCTTAGAAGGAATTAGGAGTATAAATCATGCTCAATTTATTTACGATACAATCATTCTAGGAGGTTTCTCATGTATCATCGTTGAAAGGTTCAAATTGGTCTTGGAAAAAATTGTTGACATTTCTGGTGGATTCATAATTGAGGTAAAAATCCACTTGTAATCTTGGAATATCAATAAATATTTCCATGGAAAGATATAAACTGGGTATGTCAAGAAGGGACTCTTATATGAGTTTCAGATATTTAGGAATACCTATTTGTGTGAAGTCGCACTTGAATCCATCCTCAAACAATGTTATTAAAAAAATTTAATACCAAGTTTGAATAGTGGAGGGATCAATGGTTAATCCAACTTGGAGGTTAATTTTGATTCAATCAATCCTTTCAAATTAGAGAAATTTTGAGGGCCTAAAAACAAAAATGTAAAACCAAAATCAACTTTATAAGAACCAACAGGATTCAAGATGATGATGCCAACCATGGGGGATGATTCACCATTTTTGGGGTAAAAATTTACAAAGAATAAAAAATAAAAAATAAATAAAAATAAACTACTTTTTCAACTCATATTTTCAGCTTAACTCCTTAATGTTTTAGTCAAATTCAAAGCAGGAGAACTCAGTGGATGCATACTTTAATTCCTCATCTAAGGATTACCCATGTTTCATACTTTCGATAGACCCCACTATACAATAAATGTTAAATACATGAAAAACATGATTTCAATCATGTTATTTCATGTATTTCTCATTTTTTGTGTAGAAAGGTCCATAAAAAGTATGCAACATAGGTACTACTTGGATGGGGAATTAAATTATTCATAAAACAAGTCCTTCCACTCGAAATTTGGGTAAAACCATAGGGATATAAGTTCAAAATACAAGTTGAAAAAGTAGTTTTTTTCATTTTTCCTGCTAAAATTTGATGATGTAATCTATTCTTATTTTCTTATTTCCACTATTATTTTATAATATTTTTTAGGAGGCCCATTTTAGACCTCAAAATTTCTCTAATGACTCTTCCCCTTTTCCAATTCTCAACTTTGTTAGACTTCGTTTCAATAAGGCAAAAAATGGCGTGGGAAGTAAGGAAATTTTTGTGGTGGGGGGGGAGGACGAACACAAAATAATTCCACTTAGTCAAATAGAAGACTATTCAGTGGTCTAAAGCTTTGGGAGGTATTGGAATCATGGATCTATACCTTATGAACATGGAGTTGGGGCCTAAATTGTTTTGGTGTTTGATAACATGATAAATTGGTTGGTGGAAACATGTAAGCCATAATAGTTATTGCTACTAAAAATTCCATAGATTAATGTATGCCTCTCTTCCTTTGGATAAATCTAAGTTGACTTGGATCCCTAGAAATGGAAGGAAAACTAATATGTGGAATGATGGAAGAATTGGGGAGAGTCGCCCCTGGGAATAAATCCTTCTTTTTTTCTTATTACATGAATGGTTAGTCTCCCAACATAAATATTCTTTCTTAGATGTCTCCTCTTGGTCAAGAAATGGGGTCTTGAACGCAGGGAAAATTTTGAGAATGGACATTTATCTTAAAGTTTAGAAACCTTGGCGAATATTAGTAGTCTCCAATATGTAAATTGTAAAAAAAAATTATGCAATTTTTGTAAAAATATTTAGTTTTCTAATCATTTTATATTAGTATATATATAATTTTGGCAATTTTTAGGGTAAAATAATTTATACTATAAAATTTGGGTGAATTAATTTTTTTTTTTTTAAATGGAAATTGGAGAATCTTATTTTTGGAAAACACATGGAAAATTAGCCCACCTGTGAATATTAGCCCCTAAAATTTTCCCTATTTGAATGGTTGGGATTAGGGGAGTACTTTGGATTGACTCTCTAGTCTATGTAAACTTCTTTAAGAATCCCTTGCAGGTTATGCTCCCTCCCTCATAGTTGATTTGGAGCATCGTGGTCGCATTAAGTTTTATTATTTAGTAAATCTAGGGTACACAACTCCACTCTTTTTGGGATGCACTCCTCCACCCTCAAAGCTTTGTTTTGCCATATAGGAGTTTGTTTTCCCTCCAAAAATTGGCATCGTATGCTAGACCTTAGTGCACAAAAGAATGTTAAAAACAAAGAACCTTATAAAAATAGGATCACATATCCCTTTGTGGTGTACTCTTTTTAAAAGGAATCAAGAAACTATTGAGTATTTATTCTTGAAACGTCGTTTTACTTTAGATGTTTGGAATGTTTTTATCTCCTATCTAGCTTCAAGGGTAGTATGGCCTAAATCCATTTAGGAGCTCTTGTGAAAATGGGATAGGTGTTATAGAAGATATTTTTCTAGGAAAAAAATTGTGAAGAAAATTTGGGAATTGCTCCCTAAGTTAATTTATTAGAAGATTTGTCTTGGAAAGAAACAAGGTAGTGTTTAAATAAAAAAAATTGGATAGTATCTCTACAACTAGTAAGGAAAAAAATCTTCCTAGTGGAATACCTATGGCCAAAGAGTGTAAGGAAGAAGATCCCAATCTATATGAAGAAGAGTCGGAGTGGATAAAGACTTTGGAAGTGAGATATTTAGCCGTGAAGGAAATAAATCTCATAGAAAAATGGAAAATTAGAATTGTATCAGAGGAATTTAAGAAATGGATCAAGTCACAAAGCTAGTATGTATTTTTATTTTGATGGGTCTGCAAGCGGAAATCCTAGGGTGGTAGGAGTGGAAGTGGGGTTGTAATTAGTCACCCTAAGAATCTTGAGGATCTAAAGTATGATTGGGGCTTAGGCTCTACTTCTAAAACTATGGGTGAAGAATATGACCTCTTTCAAGGGCTAAAATAAATAGGCAGCATTGGAGTGCAATAATTAATTGTTAGACTGAACAAACACAATCCATCATCTATATTCTAGATATCTACCTATAGATTTGAAGATTTGTCAAATATTTACATGAATTAACTTCCAATACATAACTATCCCAAGGAGTGAATGTTTTCATTTGTTGAGGAATAACAACACAAAGTTTGAAAATATGGAAAAACTTGGAGTCATTTAGAATCAATTTGAAAAAAAATGGGAACTCATTTGGTTACGAGGCAAGAGTTATGAACCCTCCCATAGAGAAATATTATAACATAAGGAAGTGGATAATACATAGTTTAAGAAGTGTAGATGTGTCTATAGTAAGGGGTTTTTTGCAACTAATTTCACATATCGGTCTTATAACAATCATGCTTGTGAGTATTGAGACACCTAGGAAGCATGTGGAGAAGGGAGATTTTGTACTATGGGGAAATTTCATTTAGGTTAATGCAGGTCTCTTTATAGGTGAAATTGTGGATGCAGGGATGAAAGTGTGGGAGAGGTTGCAGGAGGTGGAAGATGTGAATCTGCAAGGGTGTGAAATGAACACTCTCTAGTAGACTGATCCTTCATTAATTAATCCAAAGTGTTTGGGCATGACCGGGATGGATAGTGGAATGTATTGGGTGAAATGAGCCTCATGGAGCATTCGAATATTTATGGAAATGGTGGGTGAATGATTTCTTGTAGGATCTTATTGCAAAATTTAATCGATGGAAGAACCTCGCTCCAAGAAAGGCCAGGACCTCTGGCTAAAGGATCTGGGGAATTTGTGAAAATTTGATGTTTTCCCCAAGGTGGGTGGTCCTTTTGGCTTTTATTTTAATTTACTTCTAGCATGAGTCTCTCTTTGAAACATTTGGCCATGTCTCTGGGGCTTGGACTTCTATTATATCCTTTGAACTTGATCAAGGGGGGGACTATTATTATTTTCATTATTGTGGATGCTCTGGGTTATGAACAATTCCCTTGGTTTGTCCTCTCAAGTGGGGCAAGATGTGGTTCTTGTGTCATGCATATATATGGGGGGTGGATTTTGGTATTTTTAATGGCATTAGGGGAATTTTGAGGTCTAAATTGGGCCTCCTAAGGAAAATAATAAAAAAAAGTTTATTTTTTAAAGAAAAAAAATGAAACTAAAGTTGTATTGTATTTTTGGATTATCTCCTTATAAGTTTACTAAAATTTCAAGTGTATACACTTGTTGGATACAAAATTAACTTTCACATCCAATGATGTTAAGTCCCTATATTAATAGTGTAGTCCCTTATTATGTTAGTGTAGCCCCCCTTATTGTTATTGTTGTACCCCTGTAACCCCCATATTGTTATTATTGTGCCCTTACATTAATATTGTTAGGTCGGATAGGGTTACATTGTGGCCCCACTAGGATTACATTGTGGCCCCATGGACTCCTATATATAGAAGGGAGGTTTTTTCATTTGTATCATCCAATAATTGTTCATTCATATAATGTATTGGAGGTTGCCCCCTCGAAGTGGCTTATTTCTAAGGCATTTATATCTCTTTCCTTCTATTTTTGGAGCTGGTTTCACAACATTTGGTATCAAAGAAATGCTTCCACATCTTCATTCCAAAGAAACATTTGGATGTTTTTGCATATAATTATTTCTCTTATATATTTTTGGAGATATGATCTGTGGAAGTGAGGTCTTTTTGCAGGCTCCTGAATTTCACTTAAACTGGTCATCATGGCATTTTCGCTATAACTTTTTTTCTACGAAGGTTCAAGCAGTGTAAGAACTTACCCACTGAAGATTCTACATGGGAGGATGAAAATTTTATACAGAAGCATCAACAAATAATCAAGCATTGAGGACAACACTTGTTTGAAGGAGAGGGGCATGCTAAGTCCTCTATTAATAGTGTAGTCCCTTATTATGTTAGTGTAGCCCCCCTTATTGTTATTGTTGTACCCCTGTAACCCCCATATTGTTATTATTGTGCCCTTACACTAGTATTTTTAGGTCAGCTAGGGTTACATTGTGGCCCCATGGACTCCTATATATAGAAAGGAGGTTTTGTCATTTGGATCATCCCATAATTGTTCATTCATGTAATGTATTGGAGGTTGCCCCCTCGAAATGGCTTATTTATAAGGCATTTATATCTCTTTTCTTCTATTCTTGGATTTGGTTTCACAAAAAATGAGTACCCACTCTACATAGTTATAGTAGACCCACATCGAAAAAAAATTGAAGATGCATGAAAAACTCACGTTCAACACACTTTTTCTGTGTATTTTCATTTTTTTCAATGTGGGTCTAGCTATAAGTTTGTAGAGTGGGTAGCTATTGGATATGAAATTTAATTCCAAATTTAATGATTGTCTACACTTGAAATTGAGTAAACATATAAGGAGATAAGTCAAAAATACAATTAAAAAAGTAGTTTCTTCTTTTCCTTCCAAAATATTTAGATTTTTGGATGATGTCATCATCTTGAATCTTGTTGGTTGTTTTAAAGTTAATTTCATTAGTACATTTTTTGTTTTAAGACCCATTTTTTACCTCAAAATCCCCCTAATGTCTTTTGCGGGGTGTTTCTAGGTGGGCTATGTGTTTTAGTGATACGGACCTATCATGGTGTTTTAGAGGTGTTGGTAGTATGGGTGGCCGCCTTGTCAACTGGTATCTCTGGTTTGCATTAATTCTAGGCGGTGAGCTGGATATGAAACACTCTGTGGTGTTACAGGATATTATAGTTGGTGCCACTGCGAGTACCCTGTTTTTGGGTACGTGGAGGGTTTTAACTTAGTCTTTTGGTATTTTTGGATTTTGAGGGACCAACAATGATATGGATAATTAAGGTTTTGATCCATATGTATGCAAGATTGGTTTTCATATGAATTTTATTTTATTTTCAACGAAGTTTCACATGTTTGACAATTAATTCTTGTTGGAATCACATCAACCTGCTTCAGGTAGAATTCAAGCCTATCCTTATTTATATATTACTAGTTCTTGAGGCAGAAAATTTGAATGTTTCACTTGTTATCTGTAACATTCTTTCTCTTTTCCACTCAAGTCATTTTTCATCAGTGGTACTAGTGGAATTGGATGGCATGGGTCGGGGGGGAATAATTATTGGTTCATATTCACCTTAAGGTCTATGCACCAATACATTACTAGAATATTGTGCATAATGCAACATCTTCATACCCAAATACAAAGGGTGGAAGATGAACTGGAATACATCAAGGAACAACTTGATGAGGTAATGTTGAAATTAAGCAAAGACGATGTAGAAACAAATGAACACACTAGAAAAAGAGAGGAGTTATATCCAAAGAGCTATAACTTGTTTAGGAAAACTATGTATAATGTATAGTAAATTATTGAAGGTGTTCAATATTTTTAGGTTATGGAGGCACATATAAGTATATTTTTGTATGATTTACTTGACTTGAACATTTTTTTCGGAGATTTTAATACAAATATATTCTCGGTTTTTGTTAAAAAGGAAGAATAATTATGTTCTTATTCATATGCATGTTCTACATGTTCTTAACGCAAATGTACGAAAAGAGATCACTTTAGCTACACATAAAAAACAACCCTAACAACAAATATTTTTGTCTAACTTCCTTAGATATGCAATAAATAGTTGAAACAAATGCAACAAAAACCCAGATCTATGCAGTAAAATGAAATAAGAGTTCCTCCAAATATCCAATGGACAAGACAAGATATATAAAGAATTTTATATTATGTTAACACCTGGGAAGGGAACAAAGAATGATGTTACCAATCCCCCTCAATGGGATGGTTCGTGGTTGTCCTCAATGCTTCAGATCCAAATTTTCACTCTCTTAATGGTGTAGAAAACCCAAGACATTTTGAACTCAATGGGAGCTCAAGAAGCAAAAAATTAATAAAAGTGATCAAAGTATGACAATGATGAAAGGATCAAAGTTCGACCATGATAAAAGGATCAAAGGTGAATAATTGATGAAAAACCCTCCTATTTATAACAAAATATTGAGTTATCCTTGATAATGGTGCATAATAAAATATTATTAACCAAGATCTAGATCCAAGTGCCTCGAATATTTTTTATATTTTGTTTGAGGGAAAAGGAATCTAAATTGGTTAAATCCATTTATTTATAAATAATAATCAAATAAATGATTTACTTATCATTTAAAGGATGGGGTTAAGGAATAATTTAACAAATAGTGATTTATTTTATTATTGCTAAATGATTTAGTCAAATTTAACAAGGAATATTAATTATTTAATTGTTTAATTAATTATTCCTAGAGAATAATAAGATAAATAATGATTTATCTAATTATTTCTCATTAATTGGGTTAAATGTGATCGGGAATATTATTTAAACAATGGCTTAATTAATTATTCCTAGAGGAAAATCAAATAAATAAGGATTTATTTAATTATTCCTCATGGGGTTTCCTATTTGGACCATAAATAACTTAATAAACTATGGTTTATTAAATTATTTCTTATAGTGAAATCAATTTTACTATGTTAAAATTGGTCTTACATGGTGTATTTTGATCCATATAATTGTAAATGCTTAGATGACTGAAAATTGGTGTAACATATTCCCCCCCAACGTGCAAGCGTTAGGAGCTAATCGTATGACCCAAGTACATTGTAAGAACACAATCACTAGACACCGATGGGGAGTCATGGAGAGAGAGATACATAGACTGAGTGAAGCGAGAGAGGACAACAACCTGAGAGGCGAGACCTACAAATGATATAAGTCTCCTTTAATTTTTGGGTACCTATTCTCAGTGAGGCAGGGGAGGTATACCTATGCCCACCCAGATGAAAAATTACAAAGAATAATGGTGTGCCCAGTAAAATGAGACTAAGCTATAAATTACATGATATGCTGGCATAAACTGGGCCAGACAAAAATATAATGGATCCCCCATACATGTTGCGCCTAGTACAACAACAAGGACTGAATACAATAATATTTGAGTACATGAGATATAATAACAACTAAATAAGCCCTAATAAATAGGAAAGGGCTCTGAAAATATGAATGCATCATCTAAGTGATCATGCATGCTATAGGCGTTTCAATTAGTTGGGGTTGAACCCATCAAATCTGTGGAGTTGCATCTGAGGTTGTAGCATAAAATGATGTCATCAGGGCATGTGGGGGGCTACCTAAAGGGCCACCCTGTCATGAGGTGTGAAACATCTCACACACACCCGGTAATCACTGGATCAATCTGTTGGATCACTGAAATATCAAGTATACAAATATTGATCATGTTGAAGTGGAGTGGATGAGAAAAAATTAATTCAAAGGGAAATAAGGAGTCCCTTTGCCTGATCCAAGGCACTGAACAATAATGGAATCTAGAACCAAGGTACACTTCCCTCTTGACCTGTCTTTTGGAATGAATGTGTTGATGTCGATAGAATGAGGTATGTCATAGGTGAGGCAATGAGGGTCCTAAACTAAGAAACAAGAGATAATAGTAGAGAAACTGATGGACTGGAACCAAGAAAAATGATGGAATGGGGGATACTGAGTAGAAAATGGATGAATTCCCTTTTCAGAGCATATAAATTATGGATGACCTAGTAGCGACTGCCTCAACTCATGAGCAGATGGAGGAAAGTGGGAATCATGGCCAAAATGAGCTACACGAGAGAGGGACAAGGCATGAATGGATGGAGTACTGTAATAGGAGGCAAAGGGACTTAGGACAACCTCCATGAATGTGATGATGACTCAACTCGTATGGCCTAATCAAGGGTGAATCGATTATGCTCCCACACAGAATAGGCTCGATGGGGACCATAAAGACATGATTAAAAGATGGTTACTCATGACAAAAATTGATACATGCATCGAAAAGCATGAAGGCGAAGTGGTGCCCCAAGTACAAGTGGCACAAGTGAAGAAATTCGATTTTGAGAGGCGGAAAATTGACCCTTCTTGGAAAAAAGGTTTCCGGTTGAAGTATAAAATCATCAAAAACAAAAGGATACCCATTTTAGAGCTCGGTGAGATCTTTCCAACGGTGTTGATGGTTTGTCAAATATAGCTACGGTTTGGTCGAAATTCTTAAAATCAAAATTAGGGTTTCTCTTTTAATAAGGTGATTTCCCTCCAATTTGGTTCATTTTCTATTGGAGTTGTGGTGAACGTGGAGAGGAGGAGAAGTGCCTAAATCTTGCAGTGTTCATAGCAGACAAACCGACCATTAGAATCAAGATCTGCGACTTTCAGGTAGGTGGCCTTACTTGTCTAAAGATGGCCTTAATGCTTCTTGGAAAGATGCTTCCTGGTGAAGAATCAAGGTAAGAAAGGAATACATGAATGAACTACTAAAGAAGGTCTAGAATCATCCTCGCCCACCAAGTAAAACACGGGGACCAAGTGGTAAGTATGGTATCACATAAAATAGAGTATTTGAAGATATGGCATCAAGCATCTATGATATATGGCTCGTCGGGGAGGCCAGTTGGAAAAACTATCCAAGGAATGGGAGGATAATCGACCATACCTAGATTGGTGAAGTCTAGGTCAAGACTTATGAAAATCTAGTGATAAGGTGGCCATCATGCCCCCAAGCATGGGATACTACCTCCAAGCATATGTGGTGGAGGGGAGTGAACTGGTATGCAAAGATGGGAATGATGCCCCTAGCTAGAGGAGTTTGTGGAATGCCATAGTGTTCCAGGTGTTCAAATAATGGAGTGAAGCAGTTGGTCTCATAGGCACTAAATTCTCAAGAGTATGGTGAGAATATATAGGGGCGTAGGTGCCCCCAAGCATGCTATGAACGTGCCAAATGTATTTAGAATAGTGAGCTTTAAACACATTTTTATGATGTGGTTTGCCATTTTCTTATGTTGTGGTTATCTTCTATGTGAAGAATGGATAGATGTAGTTAGGGAAAGGAAATGGAGGCTTACCAATATCATTTGGAACTTCATATATTAAGAAAATGTACTAAATTTCTGGGTTCGCATACTTAGTGTCACTACCCCAAACAGTGGCTTTGGATATAATGAACTAGTGCTCACCTAGAAAATATTGAGGTTGGTCAACAAAAATGTCTAAGTGATTGGGTTTTTGATGTAATATGAAGGAATGATTGAGTGGATAATCCTTAGAGTGATATGAAGTGATATGAGACTATAGAGTTTCTTCTAAATGGGGAAGAATAATGGTACTAGAGTCGACACTACCATACGCACTAGGAGGGTTGTGGAGAATTTCTTCTCCTGGACTGTCAAATATGGGTACCCCCTTACCCAAACACTGGGTGTCAATGTAATGGCCACAAGGTGTATGTGGTTTGAATGCATGGTTTTGAAGTAAGGTGGGATAAAGCCAATCAACCTCACTATGGATGAAGTCTTTAGACTCCACAACATACTGATCATGGGTGTGCTGTGGAAGGAAGTACACATGGTGGTGCATATCATCCCAAGGAAAGTCAGGGGTGGCCATTTCTTCCATAATGTCTTCATCAGAATGAAATATGGGGGGAATGGTGGAAGAAATACCACATGACGCGGTGGGGCTACCTGACGCATCATCATGAGAGATATGGTTCACATACACATCACTACGGAGGGTAGACGAAGAAATAGTAGATAAAAAATCTATCGATGTTGAGCCCAAGGTGATCATTGAAGGAGGTTCAGTCGAAACATCAGAAAATTCCACATAGGGTTTTTCCACCAAGGATCTCATGGATGATGACAGATAGAGGATAGTGGCCAAAGGTTCTGTCATCTCGACATCAGGGGGAGGTATCACAATAGGTGAAGAAATGTCCTATGGTTCATCCTGAGCAAAACACATGAGTAGAGGAGTAGAGGATTCACTATGTTCAAACTCGATTCATAGGAAAACATTAAGGGTTTCATGGAATTCGTTGAGATGGGGAAAAAGGTCAGAATAGTGGCCATAAATATCACACAAGGCATAGGGGTGATTCGTGCCCAATGATTTGAGTTTCTTAGGTGAATTGGGTAAGGTAACATAGACCTCCAGGATATCGATTTAGGAAACACCTCGTTAACCATAGGTTTGAGACGAGGAAGCTCAGGATGATTTCGGGTAGCATGTCCATCAACATCACACAAAGCACGCAGAGGTGACCTCTTCGGAGACTTAGGAGTAGCAGGAGTTGTTTGGGCAGCCTTATCCTTAGGTTCCTTCTTTCTAGCTTTTCCCCCCTCACCATATTCTCTCGCAACACGAGTAGCTTCCTGTTGAGGTGACTGAGGCACTGAAGAAAAGGAAGGGGTCATAGCAACCAGTTGGACCAGGGTCAAAACGGTATAATGTTTGAGCTAAACAGGTGGGGTTTCAACTGGGGGATCAATGTACTAGACTGGGGTCCCTAGGGTCAAATTGGGAAGGCTCAACATAGCCATAATAAGCACCGAAAAGACTCCAAAGGGTGGAGCTATAAATGTTATCTGACTAGAAGGGTAATGACCTGGAGGAATGGCTGCCAACTAGTTAAGGTTAGGGTGAACTATTCCTAGTTGAAATGGAGTCAAAGAGACACCAAAAGAGGGAGAAGGTCCTGAAGGCTTCGTCGAGTAACCACAAGCAGGCTGTGGAGGTGCAGGCTGCTGGTTGGTTCAACCAGACCACTTGTGGCTAGTTCGAGATGATTGCATCATGCAAACATTCGACGAGGTGGGGTTAGAAATAAGAGGGGTGAGACTAGGGAATGCACCAATCAAGGTGGAATATTTATAGACTCTAGGTGAAACACTGGTAAGAGGTGAAAATGAATTCTTATCGGCCACTGAAGATATGATATACTCGGGGGAGGTCTGATACTTCGATTCGTAATATTTTTTTGAATTTTGCAACAAGAAACAGTGAAATTAGCATCCAGAAGCAACATGACAGCATCTACACTAGTGTGGAACATTAGTGTGCAATTCAATTTATTTAATAAATTGGAAATGTGTCTAGTTTAATTATCCCTTAATTAAATTGGACAATAAAATGTAATATTATGTCATAATCACTTGTAATAGTTAACTTAGTGTGACAAACTTAGTTATCTCATGAAATTCGAGTTGAGGGTGGTTGGTGAGGCATGTAGAGTGATTCTATTTGTTTTAGAGTCCAAGTTGCAGTTAGTTGATTAGTTTAATGCATGAGAAATCAGTTAACTTAATTAATTGAGTTAAAATCAGTTTAACTAGTTGTAACTGATTGTTGCACTAGTGAGAGGTCAAGTGAATTAAATCAGATTTAATTCACATGCATTGATCTATCAAGTGACTTACGGTTTACTATTAATAGTTGCATGCATGTTAGTTCTGATGGAGACTCATTTGAGACAAAGGTTAAATGGAAGTTGACTATCAATTGTATTTTTAGCAAACTCCCTGGATGTAGTTAAAACACCACATGATTTCCAATGATACTTTCTCAGTTGACAAAGGCTGAAATTCCTAAGGAACAGTGATTTCATTCTTCATGAATTGCGTGAGCAAGGCAGGCAGAAGACAGTCTGATAATTGGCTAAGTTTTGGCCTAATTTTGTTTGGATCAATGTGAGACGATATGCAGAGTGCAGGAGACTCTTGAGAGAAGACTGCATTGTAATTGTTTCATGATTCCTTGGTGAATATACAATAGAATATAGAGGGGTTTTGAGCAGCAATATTTCCACAGGAAAATATATCTGTTTTGCTTTTATTTATTTCTTTCTGTACTTTTTGTGATTGGCGGTCGTGTTTATTTTCCACAATTGATTTGTAGAAGGATTCAGTGTCTTTATTTAGTACATTACTTGATTGGATTGAATCCATTGATATAGATATGTTTGTATAATTTCCACATGGTATCAGAGCACAAGAAATCACTATAGTGTAGAAGAAATTGAGTTTGTGACTGAATAGAATTCGAATTTGCAAAAGTATTCTTTATGCGATAGGCGGATCAGGATCAAAATGGCTTTCAATGTCTTGATATTGGAGTATTCACTCGAGGTTAGCTCTAACTATATTGCATGGAAAGACAGGATGGAGGCAGTAATGGAGGACAATAGATTGAAATAATTCATTGATAATGACATTCCCAAGCCCGTTGCAGCAGATATCGCAAATCATGATGCTTGGAAAAATAAGGTTGCAAGGGCGAGGAGGATCTTACTGGAGGGAGTATGAGACCACATTGTTTCAAGTCTCTATGGAAAAGCGACTAAATATGCAATATGGAAGGATTTGAAATATCTATTTCAGAGAAGCAATGATCATAGAAAACTGGCACTGAAGGAAAAACTCAGGAAAATGAAAATGGAGAAGGACGACACTATTCTGAAATATTTAACGAAGTTTTTCCAATGTTGAGATGAGCTTTGGGGCATCGTAATTACTGTCACAGATGATGACTTGGTGAGCCTAGCTCTTGTAGGCCTTCCCAAGAATTGGCATAGTTATCAGGACTCGATCAATGGGAGCGATAATCTGCCAGATTGGGAATGACTTTGGTCGAATTTGTTGCAAGAAGAATTTAAGAAGAATACCAAGGATGGATCTTCATCTAAGACATATGGTGAAGAAAATTGTGCTTTGGATAGTAAGGCGAAGAAAAAGAAGGGAAAGAAATCCCATTCCAAATATGAGATCGGTGAAGAAGGCGAGTGTGAAATATCCAGAGTGAAATGTTTTCACTATCACGAGCATGGACATTATGCCACTAATTTTCCACAAAAGAATAAGAACAAGAAAGCTTTAGGATCTGCAGCTGGTGAGGCTTTGGCCTTGCAATTTGAGTTTGACTTCTCTCTCATCGCATGCATTGTGTCAAGTGCAATGGGATTAGTGTGGTACTTCGATAGTGGTGCATATTTCCACATGAAGGGAGACAAAGAACTTTTCAGTAGCTTGGAGGAGAAGGCCCTCTAGACGCATATCAAAATGGGTGATGACGGGTGGTAAAGTGCTACCGAGATTGGTACAGTTACCTTCCAGAGATATTCAAGTAAACCCTTCTTATTAAAAGATGCAATGCATGTACCAGGCTTGAAAAAGAATTTAGTTTCAGTCGCAATGTTGGAGGATAGAGGTTATGATGTGGTTTTTTGTGAAGGGAAATCTTTCCTTCGAAACAAAGCCACAGGAAAAGCTAAGAATATTGGGATTCGTGTGAAGAATCTCTATAAACTTGATGTAGAGCACTGCACAACATTTATGGGTAAAGTAGACAAAGTGGTGACCTGGGATGAGGGTGAGTTATGGCACAGGAGATTGGTCCATCTACACCATGGAACTTTGGAGTTGATGCAACAGATTTTTACGGGGCTTCCAAAGGGTACTCTTACACAAATAGACACATGTAAGGGATGTACCATGGGGCAGTGTGAGAAAGTCATGCAATTGTCCCTTGAGAGGGAGATTGATTTTCATGCAGATGAGGAACTCTTGGTTCCTAAGGATGAACCTCAAGATGTGGAGTAGCCATAAGATTAGGATCATGGAGTGGAAGAAATCACTCATGCAGAGACCTCCAGGAGGGGGAAATTTCGAGCCAGATGGGCAAAGGGACTACATGCATCTATACCTCTAGGTGTTAGGTGGGGTGATGTGAAAAATTAATCCCAAGAAGTAATTTGGGCAGGGTCCTAGAGATGGTGTGTCTGATGGATCGAACCTAGATATGAGGAGCCCACAGTACAATAGTAGAAGGATCGGTTAGATTGATGCAGTCAAATGTCAGGAAGACAGAAATCATAGTGACAAGTGTCAAATATTAGAGCACAGATCAGAGTTGGCAGCAGTGCAGAGTGCATGGATGCAAATGTCAACAGTGCAGATATTCCAGTAGACATGTGTAGTAGCTAGAAGCAGTAAGAATACTTTGATGACAAATGCATTATATTGATTCAGTTTTTTGGAGGCTATTCAATTTCAGAAGTGTTGCATGCAAAAGTTGCATGTGCGAGAAACACTAGAGAAGTGCTGCATGAAAGAGTTGCATGTGTGAACAACACTAGAGAAGTGTTGCATGCAAGAGCTTCATGTCGCATGCAAGAGTTTCATGTCACATGCAAGAGTTGCATGTCGCATGCAAGAGTTTCATGTTGCATGAAAGAGTTTCATGTGCGCATGCAAGGACATTCCAAGGTACCGAATCAGGACAAATTGATTTCTTTCTTGTTGAGAGGGAGTGTTGAAGTTTGCAACAAGAACCAGTGAAATTGGTATCCAGAAGAAACATGAAAGCACCTACACTTGTGTGGGACCATAGGTCATGTAGTGGTGGGTCCTAGCGATACATTAGTGTGTAATTCAATTTATTTAATAAATTGGAAATGTGTCTAATTTAATTATCCCTTAATTAAATTGGACAATAAAATGTAAACTTATCTCATAATCACTTGTAATAGTTAATTGAGTGTGATAAAATTAGTTAGCTCATGAAATTTGAGTTGAGGGTGGTTGGTGAGGCATGTATAATGATTCTGTTTTTTTTAGAGTCCAATTTGCAGTTAGTGTCTTAGTTTAATGCATGAGAATTCAGTTAACTCAATTAATTGAATTAAATTCAGTTTAACTAGTTGTAACTGATTGTTGCAGTAGTGAGAGGTCAAGTGAATTAAATCATATTTAAATCACATTAAGTGATCTGTCAAGTGACTAATGATTTACTATTAATATATGCAAGCATGTCAGTTTTGATGGAGATCCAGTTGAGACAAAGGTTAAAGGGAAGTTGACTATCAGTTGTATTTTTAGAAAACTGCCCGAATGCAGTTAAAACACCATAGGATTTCCCATCATACTTGTGCAGTTGAGAAAGGCTGAAGTTCCTAATGAATAGGGATTTCATTCCTCCTGAATTGTGTGAGCAAGGAAGGCTGAAGATAGGCTGATAATTGGCTAAGTGTTGGCCCGATTTTGTTTGGATTAGTGTGAGACAATAGGTAGAGTGTAGGAGACTCTTGTGAGAAGAGTGAATTGTAATTGTTTCATGATTCCTTGGTGAATATACAATAGAATATAGAGGGTTTTTGAGTAGCAATATTTCCCCGGGAAAATTAATGTTTTGTGCTTTGATTTGTTTCTTTCTGTACTTGTTGTGATTGGTGATCGTGTTTATTTTCCGCAATTGATTTGTAGAAGGATTCAGTATCTTGCTTTAGCACATTTCTTGATCGGATTGAATCCATTGATATACATATTTTTGTATAATTTCTACATATGTCAATTGATCAATGGTAATGATCTTTCCATTGTGAGAAAATCACATCTTACGATGAATCACAGATGCGACAACAGACATCGCACAAGTATAGCTATGACCCAAGAGGATATTGTAATACAAGGGGGCATCAATGACTTCAATGTCAATACAAACATTCTTTCCCACAAGAGTGAAAGGAAAATTGCAGTACATGTCAATGGGTTGAGAAGAGTTCCTGTACCAAGCGCATAACGTGATGGTGGATCCAAGTTTATTCCAAACAGAGGCGGACATCACACAGGTGGATGTGCCCTCGCCAATGATATAACATGAGACAAGAGCATTTCGAATCTTGACTGGTATTTGGAAGGTGAGGGATGAAGGTAAGGGGGGATGTTCTGACTTGTCAACATCAAAGATGATCAAACGATCATCTGAAGGATCCACAATTCCCAGAGCAGATCATAGAGCTTTATGTTGTGAAGGGCATGACTAGAGGACTTCCATCTTTGACATGGCAATAGGAGATTGCGCCAAGTCATATACTATGCTATAAGTGTGTGTGGCTATGGCAGAAGCAACATTTTGGTGTAATGACCCTTTGGGGATCTTAGAAATAACATTTTCCCCTAGCTGAGGGATCTGTAAAGGAGCATTGGTTTTCAAAATGGACTCTGTGGAGACTTTGGTTTGGGAATTGGTTGCAGGCGAAGCGGGTGGCTTGTTATATTGGCGTGACCAAGTTTCAAGGTTGACATCAACAGTATTAACATCTTCAGAATTCATCATGAGAATTTCGTATTCAGGGGTACCAGATTGGAAAGGTTGAGGGTGGCCTGACCTTGAGGAGTTTGGGCAACCACATATCCTTGCTAAGGGAAAGAATTAGTAAAGAAAATTGGTTGAACTGGCGCAGTATTTGGAGGATCCGAAGAAGTGGCTTGCTGTCCTCTAGATGCTGCTTGTGCTTACCAAAACTATCGCAACTGGGGTAAAAGGGGAAAATCATGAGTATAATGCCCATGGACACCACAATAAGAATAAGGCTTGTTCGTACGAAGAGGCATGTTCTGCTTGGCCTGATTTCCCTATTGCTGGTTGTTAGTGTTGGGTTGGTTCCCTTGGGATGCATTTGGTTACCTTGGTGCCCTTGATTACCTTGCAATGGTTCATTTTTGTTTTCTTTCCTCTTTTTCTTGGAATTAGGAGGATTATTCACACTCTGATGCACATACACCTGACTCGAAGGGGGAGGTGGCTGCTACAGTGGAGGTTGAGAAGACATGGGAGGCTGGGGTGCGGATGTCATACGGGTTGGAGCATTGAGCTACAGATAAGGATAGAAAGGATACTTAGCAACATTGGGGTAAACAAGTTGAGAAACAACAAGCCCTGGCATCAGTTGATGCAATGGGGCAAATGTGCTTTGTCCTAGATACATGTTGCCAGGAAGGGGATAAGTGTTAGAGGAGTTGGCCCCTCCCTGAGGGAAACCATAACCCTTGGGAGGATGAGTATACGGATGTGAAAGAGATCCAACGATACCGTTGGTGGCGTGAGATGCCCCCGGTGCATTGGCACCACCAGGTCTAGGAAGATCCAGTAAAATAGTGTAAACATAACTAGATTGAGCGTACATCAAGTCATATTTCAACACGATTTGGATATCTTCTTCCTTTTTCTAAGGAAAGTGAGATGAGAAATATTTACCAATATAAGGCAAAAGCGTTCTGAGAAACCAATCCATATAAACATGATCATCGAATGTAAGAGCTCGAAATAAGCTCCTCCTTCTCCGCCATTCTTGGACAGGGTCAGAAAGGCGGGTGGTAGAAGTTTTAAGGAATGCGGTCAACAACTCAATACCAATATCAGATCGGAGAGGTAATTGGAAGAAGGATAGAAAAAATTTATCAAGTGTCACAAAAGTGGAATGTGAGGCTGAGGCCTGGTCCACATACCACTTTGCAGTGTCTCCAATGAGCATACGTTGGAATTGTTAGCCACCTATAAATTCTAATTATACCTAATGGTGGCTAAATTTGTTGTCAAGCCTTCAAGAGATAGTTTCCTTTTAAAATCTATCATCCTTAAAGTCTTATGGTTTTCCTATCCTGGAGGTTCATCTTCACTGTTGTTTCCATTAATGAACCTTGCTGTTACAAAAGAGACTGTTTTCAAAAGGCCTCTAAAACTCCCCCTTTTCACTCATTTTTATCCACTTTCATAAAGCTTTATTTTCATCCTTTAACCCTCATTTTCTCTTTAAAGGCCTCCAAAACCCCTTTAAGCCTCTAAAAGTCCCTTTTATAGTTTTAAAACACCCCTTTTCCCCTTCTACCGAAAGCCAAAAAAGCCTTGAAAAAAACTTTATTTTGGCCTAAAAACACATTTTTCAACTATTAAGGCATTAAGCCCCCGAGAGCTTAAACTCAGCCCCTGTTCTCCATAAAACCCAAGTGCTAGAACCGAGCGCTTAAAAAACTAAGCCCCCTCCATCACCACTCATGGTCTCCATGTTTTCCCATAGAACCCCTCCTGCACCTTATTTCATAAGCCCTTTTTCCCTTTTTATTTTCTCCACCAAAACCTCCCTGCCTTCATATTTTCTTGATTTTCAACCATTTTCTTAAATAAATCATGACCGTTGATCTTTGCAAATCAATGATCATCAGACCTCTTCGCTCCTCCAAGCCTTCATTCCTTCATTTTCCTACTTTAGATCTCAACCGTCCTTTCCTCAAGATCAACGGCCATCGCGCAAAATATGATCACTTCTTGTCTCCACATGCCTTTATTTTTCATCAGCCCGAGATCAATCTTGATCGTTGATCAGATCCGATCCAAAGGTTCACACTTAAACTGTTGTTCACCTCACGACAAAAAATATCACATCATCTACAGGGCCCCACCCTATGTTCCGCCCGCACACATTGCTGCCTATCGCGTGCAACCCGCGCCGTCCGATCTGACACTCCAAATCTGACGGTCACTATCCAATATCGAAAAAATTTTGCACCCAAAGTTTAACACTCAGAAATTTTGCGAAATGGGCATTTTTTAGAATCCACGTGTCGCCAAATGTATGGAATCGCGTTCCAAATGCAAATTACCGCCTCCCCCTATTTTTCCACGCGAAAACCACTACCGGTTTTCCATCATACCACTGCTCTCCACAACGTGCCTTTGCTTTTAATCCCAGTCATCGATCTCTGAGATCGAACGGCTCGTATTATATCGCAGCCCCATTTGTTTGCCATTCATCTATTCTCCCCTTACATTCATCGAGAGATCTCCACCGTAGATCATCCTGATCTAATGGTCCACATTCATCCTCGCACCCAGACCCTCACTAAACCTGGTTAGCTACTCTGCCAAGGTTTTTTCCCAATGTCTGCTGCAATCACCACCTCCTCACTTCTCCTCCACCACCCAAAAGCCTCTGTAAGCAGTCTAAACCAAGCCCGTAGGTTTTTTATAACATTTTTTCATGTGTTTGTAGGTTTTTTCATGGCCGATGAAGGATAAATGTTTTACAGTCACAAAGGTGACACAAAATCTCATATGGCAATCTCAGGGCCATGGAACAACATCAAAGGGAACCCAAACTAAGGGCGAAGTCATGTCTAGCAATGGATCAGATCCATAAATCCTCAGTGACCCTCCAGCTCAGCGAAACCCTCCACCTGTACACAAAACACTCAAGATGAGATATCACATATCCAGTGGCATATGACAAGGCATAGAAGATTAACAAAATCTTTGGAGGCATCAGTACAAAAGTAGTCCGAGAAATCAGCAAAGTAAAAACATAAACAGAGCTAAACAGGTTGAAGTACAAAGAGACGGAGCAGTTATTAGTGCAGAATGTTGACTGAAACAGACATAGCCCATCCCGTGCACACAAGCCTATCAAGCAGTTATTACACCAGGGAAGCTACTACAAACTGTCAGAAGTAGTTATTTAGAAGTATGGGAGTCCTCGTAGCCCATGTGTGAACAACGCTAGAGAAGTGTTGGATGCAAGAGCTTCATGTCACATGCAAGAGTTTCATGTCACATGCAAGAGTTGCATGTCGCATGAAAGAGTTTCATGTTGCATGAAAGAGTTTCATGTGCGCATGCAAGGACATTCCAAGGTACCGGATCTGGACAAATTGATTCCTTTCTTGTTGAGAGGGAGTGTTGAAGTTTGCAACAAGAACCAGTGAAATTGGTATCCAGAAGAAACATGAAAGCACCTACACTAGTGTGGGACCACAGGTCATGTAGTGGTGGGTCCTAGAGATACATTAGTGTGTAATTCAATTTATTTAATAAATTGGAAATGTGTCTAATTTAATTATCCCTTAATTAAATTGGACAATAAAATGTAAACTTATCTCATAATCACTTGTAATAGTTAATTGAGTGTGATAAACTTAGTTAGCTCATGAAATTTGAGTTGAGGGTGGTTGGTGAGGCATGTATAATGATTCTGTTTTTTTTAGAGTCCAAGTTGTAGTTAGTGTCTTAGTTTAATGCATGAGAATTCAGTTAACTCAATTAATTGAATTAAATTTAGTTTAACTAGTTGTAACTGATTGTTGCAGTAGTGAGAGGTCAAGTGAATTAAATCATATTTAAATCACATTAATTGATCTGTCAAGTGACTGATGATTTACTATTAATATATGTAAGCATGTCAGTTCTGATGGAAACCCAGTTGAGACAAAGGTTAAAGGGAAGTTGACTATCAGTTTTATTTTTAGCAAACTGCCCGAATGCAGTTAAAACACCACAGGATTTCCCATCATACTTGTGCAGTTGAGAAAGGCTGAAGTTCCTAATGAATAGGGATTTCATTCCTCGTGAATTGTGTGAGCAAGGCAGGCTGAAGATAGGCTGATAATTGGCTAAGTGTTGGCCCGATTTTGTTTGGATCAGTGTGAGACAATAGGTAGAGTGTAGGAGACTCTTGTGAGAAGACTGAATTGTAATTGTTTCATGATTCCTTAGTGAATATACAATAGAATATAGAGGGTTTTTGAGTAGCAAGATTTCCCCAGGAAAATTAATGTGTTGTGGTTTGATTTGTTTCTTTCTGTACTTGTTGTGATTGGTGATCGTGTTTATTTTCCGCAATTGATTTGTAGAAGGATTCAATATCTTTCTTTAGTACATTTCTTGATCAGATTGAATCCATTGATATACATATTTTTGTATAATTTCTACATATGTCAACTGATCAATGGTAATGATCTTTCCATTGTGAGGAAATCACATCTTACGATGAATCATAGATGCGACAACAGACATCTCACAGGTATAGCTATGACCCAAGAGGATATTGTAATACATGGGGGCATCAATGACTTCAATTTCAATACAAACATTCTTTCCCGCAAGAGTGAAAGGACAATTGCGGTACATGTCAATGGGTTGAGAAGAGTTCCTGTACCAAGCGCATAACGTGATGGTGGATCCAAGTTTATTCCAAACAGAGGCGGACATCACGCAGGTGGATGTGCCCTCACCAATGATGTAACATTAGACAAGAGCATTTCGAATCTTGACTGGTATTTGGAAGGTGAGGGATGAAGGTAAGGGGGGATGTTCTGACTTGTCAACATCAAAGATGATCAAACGATCATCTGAAGGATCCAAAATTCCTAGAACAGATAATAGAGCTTTAGGTTGTGAAGGGCATGACTAGAGGACTTCCATCTTTGACATGGCAGTAGGAGATTGCGCCAAGTCATATACTATGCTATAAGTGTGTGTGGCTATGGCAGAAGCAACATTTTGGTGTAATGACCCTTTGGGGATCTTGGAAATAACATTTTCCCCTAGCTGAGGGATCTGTAAAGGAGCATTGGTTTTCAAAATGGACTCTGTGGAGACTTTGGTTTGGGAATTGGTTGCAGGCGAAGCGGGTGGCTTGCTATATTGGCGTGACCAAGTTTGAAGGTTTACATCAACAGTATTAACCTCTTCAGAATTCATCATGAGAATTTCGTATTCAAGGGTACCAGATTGGAAAGGTTGAGGGCGGCCTAACCTTGAGGGGTTTGGGCAACCACATATCCTTGCTGAGGGAAAGGATTAGTAAAGAAAACTGGTTGAACTGGCGCATTATTTGGAGCAGCCGAAGAAGTGGCTTGCTATCCTCTAGATGCTGCTTGTGCTTTCCAAAACTACCGCAACTGGGGTAAAAGGGGAAAATCACGAGTATAATGCCCATGGACACCACAATAAGAATAAGGCTTGTTCATATGAAGAGGCATGTTCTGCTTGGCCTGATTTCCCTATTGCTGGTTGTTAGTGTTGGGTTGGTTCCCTTGGGATGCATTTGGTTACCTTGGTGCCCTTGATTACCTTGCAATGGTTCATTTTTTTTTCTTTCCTCCTTTTCTTGGAATTAGGAGGATTAGTCACACTCTGATGCACATACACCTGACTTGAAGGGGGAGGTGGCTGCTACAGTGGAGGTTGAGAAGACATGGGAGGCTGGGGTGCGGATGCCATACGGGCTGGAGCACCGAGCTGCAGATAAGGATAGAAAGGATATTTAGCAACATTGGGGTAAACATGTTGAGAAACAACAGGCCCTGGAATTAGTTGATGCAATGGGGCAAATGTGCTTTGTCCTGGATACATGTTGCCAGGAAGGGGATAAGTGTTAGAAGAGTTGGCCCCTCCCTGAGGGAAACCATAACCCATGGGAGGATGAGCATACGGATGTGAAAGAGATCCAATGATACCGTCGGTGGCGTGAGATGCCCCCGGTGCATTGGCACCACCAGGTCTAGGAAGATCCAGTAAAATAGTGTAAACATAACTAGATTGGGCGTACATCAAGTCATATTTCAACACGATTTGGAGAGCTTCTTCCTTTTTCTGAGGAAAGTGAGATGAGAAATATTTACCAATATAAGGAAAAAGCATTCTGAGAAACCAATCCATATAGACATGATCATCAAATGTACGAGCTCGAAATAAGTTCCTACTTCTCCGCCATTCTTGGACATGGTCAGAAAGGCGGGTGGTAGAAGTTTGAAGGAATGTGGTCAACAACTCAGTACCAATATCATATCGGAGAGGTAGTTTGGAAGTAGGATAGAAACAATTTATCAAGTGTCGCAAAAGTGGAATGTGAGGTTGAGGCTTGGTCCACATACCACTTTGCAGTGTCTCCAATGAGCATACGTTGGAATTTTTAGCCACCTATAAATTCTAATTATACCTAATGGTGGCTAAATTTTTTGTCAAGCCTTCAAGAGATAGTTTCCTTTGAAAATCTATCATCCTTGAAGTCTTATGGTTTTATCCTGGAGGTTCATCTTCACTATTGTTTCCATTAATGAACCCTGCTGTTTACAAAAGAAACTGTTTTCAAAAGGCCTCTAAAACTCCCCCTTTTCACTCATTTTTATGCACTTTCATAAAGCTTTATTTTCATCCTTTAACCCTCATTTTCCCTTTAAAGGCCTCCAAAACCCCTTTAAGCCTCTAAAATTTCATTTTATAGTTTTAAAACACCCCTTTTCCCCTTCTACCGAAAGCCAAAAAAGCCTTGAAAAAACCTTTATTTTGGCCTAAAAACACGTTTTTCAGCTATTAAGGCATTAAGCCCCCGAGAGCTTAAACTCAGTCGTTGTTCTGCATAAAACCCAAGTGCTAGAACTGGGCGCTTAAAAAACTAAGCCCCCTCCATCACCACTCGTGGTCTCCATGTTTTCCCATAGAACCCCTCCCGCACCTTATTTCATAAGCCCTTTTTCCCTTTTTATTTTCTCCACCAAAACCTCCCTTCCTTCATATTTTCTTGATTTCCAACCATTTGCTTAAATAAATTGTGACCGTTGATCTTTGAAAATCAATGATCATCGGACCTCTTCGCTCCTCCAAGCCTTCATTCCTTCATTTTCCTACTTTAGATCTCAATCTTCCATTCCTCAAGATCAATGGCCATCGCGCAAAATATGATCACTTCTTGTCTCCACATGCCTTTATTTTTCATCAGCCCGAGATCAATCTTGATCATTGATCAGATTCGATCCAACGGTTCACACTTAAACCATCATTCACCTCACGACAAAAAATATCACGTCATCTACAGGGCCCCACCCTATGTTCCGCCCGCACACATTGCTGCCTATCGCATGCAACCCGCGCAGTCCGATCTGACAGTCACTATCCAATATCAAAAAAAATTTGCGCCCAAAGTTTAACACTCAGAAATTTTGCGAAATGGGCATTTTTTAGAATCCACGTGTCGCCAAATGTATGGAATCGCGTTCCAAATGCAAATTACCGCCTCCCCCCATTTTTCCACGCGAAAACCACTACCGATTTTCCGTCATACCACTACTCTCCACAACGTGCCTTTGCTTTTAATCCCAGCCGTCGATCTCTGTGATCGAACGGCTCGTATTATATCGCAGCCCCATTTGTTTTCCATTCATCTATTCTCCCCTTATGCTCATCGAGAGATCTCCACCGTAGATCATCCTGATCTAATGGTTCACATTCATCCTCGCACCCAGACCCTCACTAAACCTATTTAGCTGCTCTGCCAGGGTTTTTTCCCAATTTCTGCTGCAATCACCACCTCCTCACTTCTCCTCCACCACCCAGAAGCCTCTGTAAGAAGTCTAAACCAAGCCCGTAGGTTTTTATAACATTTTGTCATGTGTTTGCAGGTTTTTTCATGGCCGATGAAGTATAAATGTTTGACAGTCACAAAGGTGACACAAAAGCTCAGATGGAAATCTCAGGGCCACGGAACAATATCAAAGGGAACCGGCGAAGTCATGTCTAGCAATGGATCAGATCCATAAATCCTCAGTGACCCTCCAGCTCAGCGAAACCCTCCACATGTACACAAAACACTCAAGATGAGATATCACATATCTAGTGGCATATGACAAGGCATAGAAGATTAACAAAATCTTTGGAGGTATCAGTACAGAAGCAGTCCGAGCAATCAGCAAAGTAAAAACATAAACAGAGCTAAACAGGTTGAAGTACAAAGATACAGAGCAGTTAGTAGTGCAAAATGTTGACTGACACAGACATAGCCCATCCCATGCACACAAGCCTGTCAAGCAGTTATTACACCAGGGAAGCTACTACAAACTGTCAGAAGTAGTTATTTAGAAGTATGGGAGTCCTCGTAGCCCATCCTTCACTTAACTCACACCAAGAAGATAACAGTACCACTCCAGATGGTTTTTCCTCTCAAGGACACCTTGTGGGTGATTTATATCGTGTCAAAATGGTCTCGAGAAGCTACAAAGTTATTTATCCTGTCCAGAATTTAATGTGATGTTTATGACACAGGATGGAGCATTCGAATGCTCTCTCCTACCTCTGATGTTCATTAAAACTTTCCTCACCTTACCTAATTTTCCTCATTTTTCCTATAAAGACTCTTCGAAGTCTCATTGTAAAAGGTTGGCATTTGGTGATTTATAAAGTAATACATATTGTTGCTCTGAAGAAGCATTGGTGTCCTGAAGGAGTATGGAGGTATTTTTTTTTCTGTTGAATGAAGGAGGCTGGACCATTGGATCCCTGAGCCTAATTTTCGTGAAGTACTTCTTATTTTTAATGTTATTTCCTATTTTCCACTTTGTTCCATCATGCTTTGCTTACATTAGGATAAAAATTTTAGGCAGAGAAATGTATCTTAGAAGCACCTCTGACCTGTTTATCCTTCATTGTTTATATGTTTTCCACTACTGAACATGAAAGTGTATTCTAATATCTCTCTCGAATATTCAGTTTGTTTTATTTTAGAAATTGTAAATTTAGTTGTGCTAAAGACTTTCTAAGGCGCTCCCTCTTTCTTTACCACTAATTATTGTATCTGAAATCTCCCTTTAATTATTAACGTTTGCATTTTGACAGAGAGGTCTCTTTCAATCATACCCTCTATTTCTTATTGTAATTATTGTGTTGAAGGTCTCTATAATTGTAGTCCTGGATGTCTAAGGCATTCCCTCTTCTTTGAATTCAATTGTATGTATCTGTTGATTTAAGCTCTCAACAGTGAACTTATAGGAGGAAATAGGGCGTTCCCTGAATCCTTTAAGTCATTAAGAGATTTTTAGTCTGCATTTCTCTTTTCTTTGAGTGTTTACAGTGATTAAGTCCAAAACAGTGAGCTTACTAGAGGAAATAAGGCATTCCCCAAATCCTTTAAGCCATTGTGAAAGGGTTTAGTCTGCTTTTCACTCATAGTGCTTAATGGTCATCCCATTTCACCTATATTATTCAACAGATCCTCGACCAAGTTAGATTTTCCCTTTGGTTTCCCTTACTTCTCAATCATAGCTATTTGGATTTTCACATGACTCCATTTCCCAATGGCTTGTAGATTCCCATGCTCTATCTATACCACATGAAACACATTTTTCCAACCAAACAAAACAAACAACCCTGCACATCATAACTAGCCTTAAATCAAATACTAAAGCTTTCAAGACATATCTTTATAAAAACATTGAGAGATCCCTCTCTGAGACTAGGAGGGCTAGATCCTAGAGCTCTAAAGTTTGGTTCTGATGTTTCCTTGTCTTTTGGTTAGCCAATCTACCAAAACACAGGACCCTAACATAATGGTGATCACGGTGGGACATATTGAGTATATGATAGTCTAGCTAACTCTTGTGCACTCTTTAGAACTAAAAATCTCTAAGAAAATCAGTTAGTAAGCCATAGAGTAGACTCTGTTTGTTTGAGCACCTTAGCTAAGTGTAAGATCAGACATAGGACACTCTCATAACCATAGAAATACACAAAAACCAAAAAACATTTCAGATTGGCTTCATAATAAACATGGTGGTGGAACCATAAAATATTTTACCTTCACAAAGAGCTAAAACTTCCACCTGGCGACTCCATTAACCCCAGTAGGCCTATTACCCATCTAATTTTCCAGATCTCTTTAGGACTATGTTAACCAGCCTTGAAGAAATTGAGAAGCCTAGTCCCATATTAGCTAAGACATATTGAGAGACAAAACATTCAAAACAGTCCCTATAAACTTCAGCCTCACTCATTTTTGAAAAGAAATCTGGCTTCATATAGGATCAGCACTAGATCCCATCCAGACCCTAATCCTCCTACAATAGTTGACAATCTAGAGAGAATTATGTGGCAGACTTCTAGAGCTAGAAAATTAGCTACTGATAGGAACATGCCAAGAACGAAATCTCTCCCTGAAAACCTTGTTGTCTTGGAGGATTTACACTTTGACTTACATCGTACTAAGAACATATTTAGAACCAGATCTCAAAGTGATTTAAACCAAACTGATCTTGAAACTGCAGGTTGTCAACAGAGCTTTAGTAAAGAATCTTCACCTTCTACTCCTCCTGATTCATAGCTTCTTCACCACTTTAGCCTTTTTCATAACCAATCTGCTCAAAACCAGTTTTCTGGCCCAAGTGTTTCTTCCACTCCAATCCATACCACCACTGTCCAAAACACTCCATTTCAACCCACTTTCCCTCTTGTCAATTTACCTACTATAAATCCACCATTTTTTCTAGCCATGGCAACATGGTATGCCCCATTAGTGTTACCACAACCTATGTTTCCCTTACCAAATGACTACCAGTCTAAAATTCCCCATTTCACTGGAAAAGAACCTACCATAGCTCAACAACATGTAGATAGAATGGATGATGTTTTTGATTATATGGAAATAGAAGATGAGACCATCAAGATGAGAATATTTGCTCAAAGTTTAGGAGGAGAAGTAAAAAAGTGGTTTAAAGGCTTAGCTCCTAATAGCATCAATTACCTTCCCTCTTTACATCAAACATTCATAAACAAATGGGAAATCAAAAGCAATCCTCTCCAAATATTAGCAGAGTACAAGAGTCTTAAAAGGAATCACGGAGAGAGTGTTCATGAGTACTCCACTAGGTTCAACAGTGTCTACAATGCTCTTCCACCTCACATGAAACCTCCCCAAGGCATGGCCTTAATGAAATATCCTAAAGGTTTCAATGCTGATATGGCTTATCAGCTAAGGGAGAGAGATTATTTAAATCTAGAAGACATGCAGAAGGGAGATGTGAGTGTAGAAGCAAACTTGATTGAGAAAAGAGCTAGGTTAAAATCAGATAAGAGGGTAACTTATAAAGACGATATTGTACCCTTAACTTCATCCTCTGATGCCAAAATTGACAACCTAGTGAAGGTAATGGAGAGAATGCTTGAGAATATAAACTTGAATGATAGAGTGCCACCAAAAGAACACCAAAACAACCTCCAAAATAGAAATAGAAATCAGAATTTTAGAAGAGAAAACTATCAAGAAAGGCAAAGAGATAATGACCAACAAATTAGGCCTCCCTTCCAACAAAACTACGTAGATCAAGAGGAAAAAGAAGAGATTGAAAGGTTGGGAGAAGACCATGTAAACTTGATTGGATCAGACAGTGGGGATGATGTTTTCCTCACTATAGAAGAATAAGGTTTCTTCTCTTCAGAACCAAAGGAAGATACATTTGAGGAGTCTGAAGATTATAGATTGGGGTTTGAAAATGAAATCATGGAGGTACACAAACACTATGATCTAAGAAGAAAAGGGAACATAGATAATCCAAATGACAAAAACACTAGCTCTGCTATTAGGAGAAATATAGAAAATCAGCCTAACAAGACAACAAACAAAACTATCACAATAGCCAAAAGAGCTTATTCAAATAAAGAGAAAAGCAGCCAGCCAAATGTTGAACAAAGTTGCCCTAGTACCTCTGCTAGTAGCCCTACTAAAACAGCTCAGATTGACAGTCCTAATAAAACTCAGCAAGTCAAAATTTCTAAAAGAAACATAAGTGAGAAAACAGATGTAAATATGAAAAAATCCATGGTTCCTTTCAGCCTTGAGGGAGAGATTGCAAAGATCAAAATTAGCATACCTTTGGCTGAATTAGTGACCCAGGAAGTGTACAAAAACCAGGTGCT